>JAVTVY010012486.1:0-56897 GCA_036873755.1 Hanleya hanleyi
AGATGAATGGGTATATTTTCTCTTCAAATAGATTTTGTTTTAAACTATGTTTCCTTATATTTATTAATGTTCATTGTTGTTGAAAAGGTGCATGTTCTTCTGCCACTGAGTATCGCACAAGCTATGGTGTTTTCGAATCTGTTGTCACGGTCGCCATGGTCGCGGTACGTAAGTGATCTGATTGGTCAATACGTGCAGGATGCCGCTGTGTGTCGTTGATCGTGATACATTGCCCAAGCGTACCAGGGGCTATATCTAGGATAGAGATACCCCTGGTTTTAGCGAGGATGGGAGCCCATGTGCGATAACATCGAGGCACTTTACGATGTAGCAGTAGGCTTGGTAAAAATGACGATGCTTCTTGTCTCTCGGCCCATCTGGTTTTGCAGAGCTCAAGTAATGGTTTTCGTCTGGTGGTATCATGTTGACAGGTGACATTGACAACATTGCATAAGAGAGCTTCTCTTTTAGATCTGTTCTTAAAAAAGAGACAGACCTCCTTCATCTTGTCCATCATATTTCGGACAGACTGTAACCTGCATGCGTGTGCGAGCACAAGGTTCAGAGCGTGTCCACTGCAATGCGTGTAAACAGCCAATGGCGCTTCCTTACGCACTCGACCTTGCACTCCAATTCTTTCGCTCGACATCGCTGACGCCCCGTCATAACCTCTGAGATTCGCAACTTTCAGACCCATTTCCTTGATCGCCGTTAAAATAGCATCTGCTATATGTTCTCCTGAAGTACGAGAAAATCCTCCCGTATATCACCACTTCCGTCAACGAACCGAATTACAAGCGTCTAGTCCGTCATTCATAATTCAGCCGTCGTCCATTAGAGAATATCCGCGTCCATAATCCAAAGACCTATTCCATCTTCCATATAACAGCATTAGCACCAAATTCAAAAAGACAATCATAGTATACACAGCGGCATTTGCTTTTTGTTATGATTAGTAACCTCGTCAGCAAGAACCGAGAAAACCCTGGCTTGCCTAATTTCATCCAGTATTCGATTGCGGATCATCTGCTTGCCGATGACTTGAATAATTTCATTTTGTATTTGTTGAGACAAATATGAAGCATTCCGTCGGCCGTGATGGAGATGGCTATTTAACAGCTCGTTTTCTGAACTCATCAGCGTGATCAGAGCCAAAAAGTTCTCAGGGTTTCCGTGCGTCTTGAGATCTTCATTGTCTCCTCTCAGGGCAATGCACTGTCTTTCACAAAAAAGTATGGCTTTTACTACTTGCGCGAGAATGTTTCGGTTCCTCTCGATCTGTTCGTCTTTGTTGCGATCCAGTACACAGTGGATACTAGCAGAAGGGTTTTCCGCTGTTTTCTTTAAGCCATCCGCGCCCACTAAAGCTTCCAGATGATAAGTCTGCTGTGCGTGTCTGCTAAAGACATCCATAGCTTTGACCCATTTCTGAAATGGTCTGTTAACAAGGATTCCCCGGGTGTCTCTATTTCTACTAAACAATGCGCACGGCAGACAGAATGCGCCATCCACAGCTGGGCTATAAACGAGCCAAGGGAACTTATTCAACCAACTCCATTGGAATGATATCATGTAGCCATTCATCTTAACTGACGGAAAAACGTGATCATGTGTAGGGCGAAAATAGTTGTTTAGAAGAAAGATACGTTGTCCCTCACTCATCGTGTGTACTTCCGAGTTTGACTTGGCGCTATGTAGTAAGTGTCCAATATCATCTGAAAACACAAGGAAACATTTATTTAAAAGAAAACTTATTAATGTTGGAAAATGTCGCTCTTTTCTGGGATCAAATCCAATGTTATTGAAGCCTGTGTATTGTCACAATCAACAGTTCGTATATCGTTTTTGACGAGTGTGTCCTATCTCTAAAAAGTGCATGATTATTCAGTGTAGTTGCAGGCACATGCATATTTAGTTAGCTGCCGATCCAACCGTTTCATATTTCGCGTTAAGCTGTTTCAGAAACTCGACATCATCTAATTTTCATTAGCCGAGGACATATATAGAGACCAACAATTTGTGTATGTCCGACAGGCTGAAGTAACCAATGAATCAAGTGATCCAAAATGTGTGATTCAAGTGTACGATCCATCGAACAAAATGCGGTTTTATCTTGAAAATCCTTTATAACTGATCAATTTTAACCTACAGAATTATGAAATAAAATAAAAAACACTGAAGTGTTCATGCAGATAGATATACCTAAACAAGTTAATCTATGATTGGACATGGCATAGAAAGCAATCAGTGTATATGTTACACCAATCGGTATGTGGTGGTTGTCCCTGTAGCGACATCTGTAGGAATCTCATTGTGACTGTCTGTTGTAGAATCATCAACTTGTGGAGGGACAGTAACTTGGGTAGGATGTTCACCAGCACAATCGGAGTCTGTAGTGGGACCATATTCAACGGACGAGCCAGGTAGAATCGGTGTGTCACTCTGAATCTCGGCAGTGTTTTGTTTGGCATGACTGGTTATACAATAAATAATGATATTTGGTAAGGCGTTCCGTAATATGTTTTACCACGGACTACTCATTATCTGTGGGTAATTACATGTATAAGATAGAAATAATTTATGACTCCCATTCTTGGTATTTTGGTGTCTCTAATAGCTTTCGTACTATAGTCCATCCTACGCTCAAAACTTTTGTAGTAAAACTTTTATACTATACCGCTGATATTTACGTGAAATGTAAGCGAACGGTTACAATTAATTTACTGTCTTCCACTGGAAACCAACTGATTTAATTATTGCAGTAGTTACAACTTCAATACCTTGTTTCAAGCCATGCTGTTATTTTCTTGTACTGTTTTGCGTTCTTGCACAGCTTGGAGGCATCCTCCTGGAGCGCCTCTTTGAGAAAGGCATGTCTCGCTGATACCGAAGGCGGCAACTTTCAGCAAAGCGTAGTCTCCCCTGAGCAGACTGATAACAATGTTGTAGCGCGAGTTATCTACTCTGCCTTTGACGGCAAGGCAAAAAACAAATGCGTAAGGAAGTTTAGCGAAAGTTCGAAAATTAAATCGTTTTAGATTGTTATTATTGACAGTCTCACTCTGGATATAATTTGGTCATATGCTGTATTTCTTTTTTACTGCAGGAGTATCTTGTCGGGGTTTTTTGCTTTTATTTTATTTCTTATCTTTAATAGATATTTTTTTATTATTCAAAAAGGGCACATTTTCGAAAAGGGCTACGGGCCTGTGTTGAGTCTCTGCGAGGTGCCTTTATGTTTGCAGCACTGGACCTTGAATCCGGATATTGGCAAATACTTGTCACATCGGAAGAGACTGAAAACACAGCATTTATATGCGGAGGGTCTCTTCGAATGGGTTTCCATTACAAGCGTCTAGTCCGTCATTCATAATTCCATGCCTTTCGGATTTTGAAACTCCGATGCAATTTTTCAGATGGCCAAGAATGACATTTTCCGTGATTATGTTGGTAAGTTTGTTTTATATATGTTGATGATATTATCATTTACTCATGTACCGAGAGTGAGCATGGTATACATTCGAAGACTGGTATCAGAGAGACAATTTACAGTTAAAACGAAAGAAGTGAATTTTTTTCACAGATTCAACAGATCTGTTAGAGTATCACGTTTCACGGCATGGTATTTCCCCACCAGGTCAGAAAGTTCACCCCTGAATTTATTAGTGAAATTATTGTTCAGGAAGATAATCAGGTATTGATAATACATTTCTGCCACCTTGAAATTGATCAGTCATTGCGAAAGAGCGATATGCCGCCATGTATGTGTTACGAAGCCGATAACCTACCCGTATGGTGCGGACCTTGTTTTGTTGTTTACAATGGCCGCAAACCTTTGATACGCTCGTTCATTGGTGAGGCCAGAAACACCAATTCCCATGTTGGGCAGTCTTGATAGCTGAATATAGTTGCAAAATTGATCAGTGGGAATGTTTGGGCTGATGTGCTGTCACGACTTCGTGCATGGACGAAAGTTGCCACCTTTGATACGAAAATTACATTTCTGATGTACCCGAGGACACAACAACAGAAAGGGTCTTTTTACCCTTCCCATTGATGAGCATATAGTACATAACGGCTTTTCGTATTCCACCAGGTGTCCCTCGGCTTTAGATTCAAATTATCCCAGTTCTCTTGTCATCAATATTTCGTACCCAGGTGATAACCCAGGCACAGGCACGGGTAGAACACCAAGCTCTTGACAAGTCCATATGTTTAGTTCGGGATGCCGTTGTATCGAAAACTATGCGAAAGCATATTATTGATATAGATATCTGTTCTAACTGTCAGGTTAACAGACGGATACGCTCGCGTCTGAAATATACCGAGATCCTATGCCGAAATATCCAGGTCAGATGTGGTCTGATCGGGCCATTAGCTCGGTTCGCGGAATTCGTCGAAGATCGTTTACATGTTTTCTTGTTTTCTTTTAAACATTACAAGAAACCCGCTGAAGATACAGAAAGGAGATTTATATTTACTTAATCCTATAATACTCTAGATGTGTAAGCGCTTTTAGAGAAAATTATAAAAAAAAAGCGTCGGCATATCACACAAATTCCTGGCGAATTGACAGCATTGATTCACGTAAATATTTTCCCATCAGGTAAATATTTTCTCATGATTCGGCTATACATTTCCGAAACGGGTGATCTTCTGGTTTCATAATCACTAAACAGAATGAAAATCAGATAGATCAATAGATAGATAATTTTGCTCGAATATATTCTGATATGTGTGCAGTTTGCATTGAGTTAATATGTCAGTAACTGGAGTTATGAAAAAGGTATATACCAAGGAATTATATAATATATTATCTAACTTCCCGGTTTCCCAGCTAATTATATAAAACATATATTTACCGAATTTCGAAAATCGTGATTGTTGAAATTTTATACCGGTACCGGTATATCATTTTTAGAACCAAGTTCAGCCTAGTGTTTCAATACATCCCTGGACATTATCTACTCCACATATGTCCAGAAGTATACTGTGCACGAGAGAAAGTTTTCCCGGAACGAGCATAAACATCTACAGAACTCACACTGTCAATTGAGATCAAACGTTCTTAGACTATAGGAAGTCTGTAAAGACGCAAATTATAATCAGATCTTTAGTGTTGATTATTTGTTGAGCCAACGGACACAGACTATATTTATCCTTCTAGTATTTTTACACCATTTTGCCAAGTTCTCTAACTTTCGAAGGAGTCCTTGTCGATTTTCGGATATTCGCTCAGTAATTTTGTAACCGAATAACCCGGATCCAAACGCAATTTTGTAACCGAATAACCCGGATCCAAACGCAATTTTGTAACCGAATAACCCGGATCCAAACGCTTTCAAATATCAATTAGCACTTCGAGTGATACGTAGCTATATATGAGCAAAAGGGCTGTGACAAACATTCATAACGCATTAATTGGCTGTTTACTGAGGCAGCCCGTCGAGCGGTGACCTTAAAGGTGTGAAACCATCTCGTCAAACGAGTTCCAGTCGTTTTCGGTACGCTAATATCGGATTTGAAACAATATTTTTGGAATACACCCAACTATGATATCAGATATCATTATCTTTCAATACTTAACTTTGAAGTCCATTTGAAAAAAATAATATTTCAGTATAAATTATGAGCGTCAATTGCAAAAATCGAGACTATCTATGCCTAATCGATCGATTTCTGCTATTCTTTATAGCCACCTAATTTACATGAGCGTGGTTTATTTTTCGAAAAGTATTTAACCTATAGAGACCTGAAATTTGGTAGGATTGTTTCATACACTATGTACTCAACCGTGTCTCAGAATTTCGACAATGACGTAAGTTTGTTTTGAATCCAACTTCAATGTTGCTCGATTTCATAAAGAAAACTTCCATTCACAGTCAATAGAATAAGAACTAGATCAAAGCTTATAAAACTGAGACACGGATTTCCCGTTGTTGTCTTCTATCGAAAATTATTGTGCATTACAACACATATAAGGGAAGTGGGAAGAGGTGCCGACATACTGACAGAGTCACATGACTTCACAGCATAGTGAATGACTTCACGGTTAACCTATTCACGAAAAGTGGAATACTTTATTGAAAGTAGCCATTTAAAAAAAAGAAGTCTCGTATTACAAATTAATTTTGTTAAAATCCGAATATCTTCACAACGAACAAGTCACCAACAGATTTATATATTTTGAATCCCTGAGAAATACACTTTCAATATACATTACCGTAGCTATGATGCATAGTTTTTGCTTTATAAAGGCAAATTTGAGAGGGTGTGTAAAATTGTCTGCAGGAGGGCTCCTTAACTAAGCGAAAGTCGAATGGACAGTAATTGTGACCATTACTCCACCACAGCTCCCCGCCGACTTTCATGCTTGCGCGCAGGAACTTTATCATGTTGTTAATCAGTCTCTTCGAAACAATCGAGTGGAATGTAATGATCTTTTGAGCTGGTTCTGTCGTTTCCTTCCTCTGAGTTTTCAAATTGAGCGTGCCAGATCATATATAAACCTAAACTTAAAATAATTCGTCGAGGTTTATTTGATTTTGTTGGTGATGTCGGTTCTGTCCTTTCTGTGGTGGCTAGCCTTCGGCAACTGGTTCATTCCACTCTCTCGGCTGCTAACGGTATTGCACCCTTTTCCACGAAATTGCTGCCGGAATACGACATGCTTTTGATGAGATCGCAGTGAAGTAGTATATGAAGGACCGATTGGGTCCTATTTTTCTGCGGATCGCCGCCAGGGGGCGCGGAGGATGCGGAGCATGACGTCACAGAGGTCAAAGGTCACATCCGGATCAAAGGTCACATCCGGTCACATATCCGGGTCAAAAGGTCAAAGGTCACTTCCGGTCACGTGACGGTCCAGCAATAAGGCTAACACCCCAGTGACTCCCAATGTCAATCTCCCGAAACAGGGTCCCCGACAATATTGCCATCCATGTGTCCATGTTAAATGGCAAGTGGGCAACCCTCAGTTTCACCATACAATGGAAGGGCACTAGTGGGAATTGAACCCGGGTCGCTTTATCTTGAGGCAGACACGTTATCCATTAGGCCACGAGCTATAGGCTACAAACCAAGGTTGAAAATAGCATATATATGTCTACTATATGGCCCATACTGGCGCGCTGGCCAACGTTGAACCTATGGGAAATTTACTCCCGTTCATTGTAGTATGGGTTGTTTGGTTTTGTTTTTCACATCTCAACATCTAGAACACGATGGGCAGGGTCGCGAAGCGATTGGTTGAAATTTTTTGAAAAAGTCACTGTGCGCATGCGTAGTGGGTAAATAGCGCTGGGAGGCCGTTTTGGGGCCTAGAGGGGTCCCTAGAGGCCCGATTGAGTCGAGTGAGGTATCAATGTGAAGCATACGTGAGGGGGCATCCGACGGGCTGGGTGTGACGTAAAACTGACGTTATTCTGCGCATGCGCAGTAGATAAAGGGTACGGAAATACACGTTTTGGGGTCCAGGTGGGCCACTATTGGGCCAATTGGGTCGAGTGAGGTATCATTGTAAAGCGTACGCATCCAGTGAGCATGGGTGGAACGTGCAACTGACGTCATTCTGCGCATGCGCAGTAGACAAAGCGTATGGCAATAGACGTTTTGGGGTCTAGGTGGACCACTAGTGGTCCGATGGAGTCGTATGAGGTATCAATGTGAAGGATACGCGAGGGCACATCCGCCTGGACTAGTGTGTCGTTCGTGTTCAACATTCTGCGGATGCGCAGTCTGGCCGTATTATGGAAATAGACGTTTTGGGGTCTAGGTGGGCCACTAATGGTCTGATTCAGCCGTATGAGGTATCAATGTGATGCATACGTCAGGGTGCATCCCCCTGGGTGGTTGGGTGTTAGGAATATCGTCATGCTGTGCATGCGCAGGCAGGCCGTAGTATGGAAATAGACACTTTGAGGCCGATATGGATCACTATTGGTCCGAATGTGTCTAGGGAAGTGTTATTTTCTAGCTCTCGGGGTGTAGACCACGACTTGAAGGGATGTCCACGTCACCTGTGACGTCACTGGTGACGTCATCAGTAGGAGTAGTAGCAAAAGCGGGAGTTTCGGAGGTGCGATGGAGTGCATATGAAGGACCGATTGGGTCCTATTTTTCTGCGGATCGCCTCCAGGGGGCGCGGAGGATGCGGAGCATGACGTCACAGAGGTCAAAGGTCACATCCGGATCAAAGGTCACATCCGGTCACATGATATCCGGGTCAAAAGGTCAAAGGTCACTTCCGGTCACGTGATGGTCCAGCAATAAGGCTAACACCCCAGTGACTCCCAATGTCAATCTCCCGAAACAGGGTCCCCGACAATATTGCCATCCATGTGTCCATGTTAAATGGCAAGTGGGCAACCCTCAGTTTCACCATACAATGGAAGGGCACTAGTGGGAATTGAACCCGGGTCGCTTTATCTTGAGGCAGACACGTTATCCATTAGGCCACGAGCTATAGGCTACAAACCAAGGTTGAAAATAGCATATATATGTCTACTATATGGCCCATACTGGCGCGCTGGCCAACGTTGAACCTAATGGAAAATTTACTCCCGTCCATTGTAGTATGGGTTGTTTGGTTTTGTTTTTCACATCTCAACATCTAGAACACGATGGGCAGGGTCGCGAAGCGATTGGTTGAAATTTTTTGAAAAAGTCACTGTGCGCATGCGTAGTGGGTAAATAGCGCTGGGAGGCCGTTTTGGGGCCTAGAGGGGTCCCTAGAGGTCCGATTGAGTCGAGTGAGGTATCAATGTGAAGCATACGTGAGGGAGCATCCGACGGGCTGGGTGTGACGTAAAACTGACGTCATTCTGCGCATGCGCAGTAGATAAAGGGTACGGAAATACACGTTTTGGGGTCCAGGTGGGCCACTATTGGGCCAATTGGGTCGAGTGAGGTATCATTGTAAAGCATACGCATCCAGTGAGCATGGGCGGAACGTGCAACTGACGTCATTCTGCGGATGCGCAGTAGACAAAGGGTATGGAAATAGACGTTTTGGGGTCTAGGTGGACCACTAGTGGTCCGATGGAGTCGTATGAGGTATCAATGTGAAGGATACGTGAGGGCACATCCGCCTGGACTAGTGTGTCGTTCGTGTTCAACATTCTGCGCATGTGCAGTCTGGCCGTATTATGGAAA
This sequence comes from Hanleya hanleyi, assembly GCA_036873755.1. NCBI lineage: Eukaryota > Metazoa > Mollusca > Polyplacophora > Lepidopleurida > Hanleyidae > Hanleya > Hanleya hanleyi. The sequence continues at coordinate 9,154 of JAVTVY010012486.1, forward strand.
TAGACGTTTTGGGGTCTAGGTGGGCCACTAATGGTCTGATTCAGCCGTATGAGGTATCAATGTGATGCATACGTCAGGGTGCATCCCCCTGGGTGGTTGGGTGTTAGGAATATCGTCATGCTGTGCATGCACAGGCAGGCCGTAGTATGGAAATAGACACTTTGATGCCGATATGGATCACTATTGGTCCGAATGTGTCTAGGGAAGTGTTATTTTGTAGCTCTCGGGGTGTAGACCACGACTTGAAGGGATGTCCACGTCACCTGTGACGTCACTGGTGACGTCATCAGTAGGAGTAATAGCGAAAACGGGAGTTTCGGAGGTGCGATGGAGTGCATTTGAAGTAGATAACGACCTATTTTTCCATCCAACTACCTGGTAGAGTGAGTGTATGCGCGCGTGTGTGTGAGTGAGTGAGTGAGTGAGTGAGTGAGTTAGTGAGTGAAGCGTGCACAACGCCCGTGAGGCGTCCCCAACACCCGTCTTAACGAATGGACGCACTACCCACGGTGAGTGAGTGCGTGGGATCCGACTGGACTAATGTATCGTCCGTTTTCATCATTTTGCGCATGCGCAGTCTGGCCGTAGTATAGAAAGCAGGCATTTTGGGAATTCCTGGAGGTTTGTGGAGTGGTTGACCACCTCTGGTCAAATGGACCGTGTGGGGTATCAGTGTGAAGCTCTCGAATGGCTGTTACCCGTCAAGGCCCGTCGTTACGCCTTAACGCCTGTCTCAACGACTTAACGCCCTATCTTTACGCCTTAACGCCCTAGCATATAACGCCTTGACGCCATGATACAGACAGATGAGAGAACAACAACAACAACAAGGATGAGAGAACAACAACAACAACAACAAGTTTTTTCATATAGTTTATTTTCCCCTCCATCATAACATACCCACGCTGGGGAAGCCGCGTTGGGTAGGTTTACAATTCAAGAAGTCTGTTCTCCAATTAAAGGTCACCATTTGGTCCTGTCATATTCGTTCTTGCCCGTTAGATGTATTCTCGGCTGTCCAATCAGAAGTCGCCGTTTCAGAAAGTTCCATCTTGGGTCGAGTGAGGTATCATTGTAAAGCATACGCATCCAGTGAGCATGGGCGGAACGTGCAACTGACGTCATTCTGCGGATGCGCAGTAGACAAAGGGTATGGAAATAGACGTTTTGGGGTCTAGGTGGACCACTAGTGGTCCGATGGAGTCGTATGAGGTATCAATGTGAAGGATACGTGAGGGCACATCCGCCTGGACTAGTGTGTCGTTCGTGTTCAACATTCTGCGCATGTGCAGTCTGGCCGTATTATGGAAATAGACGTTTTGGGGTCTAGGTGGGCCACTAATGGTCTGATTCAGCCGTATGAGGTATCAATGTGATGCATACGTCAGGGTGCATCCCCCTGGGTGGTTGGGTGTTAGGAATATCGTCATGCTGTGCATGCGCAGGCAGGCCGTAGTATGGAAATAGACACTTTGATGCCGATATGGATCACTATTGGTCCGAATGTGTCTAGGGAAGTGTTATTTTGTAGCTCTCGGGGTGTAGACCACGGCTTGAAGGGATGTCCACGTCACCTGTGACGTCACTGGTGACGTCATCAGTAGGAGTAGTAGCGAAAGCGGGAGTTTCGGAGGTGCGATGGAGTGCATTTGAAGTAGATAACGACCTATTTTTCCATCCAACTACCTGGTAGAGTGAGTGTATTCGCACGTGTGTGTGAGTGGGTGAGTGAGTGAGTGAGTGAGTTAGTGAGTGAAGCGTGCACAACGCCCGTGAGGCGTCCCCAACACCCGTCTTAACGAATGGACGCACTACCCACGGTGAGTGAGTGAGTGGGATCCGACTGGACTAATGTATCGTCCGTTTTCATCATTTTGCGCATGCGCAGTCTGGCCGTAGTATAGAAAGCAGGCATTTTGGGAATTCCTGGAGGTTTGTGGAGTGGTTGACCACCTCTGGTCAAATGGACCGTGTGGGGTATCAGTGTGAAGCTCTCGAATGGCTGTTACCCGTCAAGGCCCGTCGTTACGCCTTAACGCCTGTCTCAACGACTTAACGCCCTATCTTTACGCCTTAACGCCCTAGCATATAACGCCTTGACGCCATGATACAGACAGATGAGAGAACAACAACAACAACAAGGATGAGAGAACAAGAACAACAACAACAAGTTTTTTCATATAGTTTATTTTCCCCTCCATCATAACATACCCACGCTGGGGAAGCCGCGTTGGGTAGGTTTACAATTCAAGAAGTCTGTTGTCCAATTAGAGGTCACCATTTGGTCCTGTCATATTCGTTCTTGCCCGTTAGATGTATTCTCGGCTGTCCAATCAGAAGTCGCCGTTTCAGAAAGTTCCATCTTTGCTCGGTGTGACCTAATATGATTCTTACTCATGCATTCAGCCGTCTGTACATATGTTAGAAGTCTCTCTTTCGAGATAATTGCGGCCATATTTTTCCATACAAGGAAAAAAACGTCCTTTGGTGGCAAGCTCTCACTTCGCCCACTGGAAAATCTCCTCTCCCCTCGTGCAAAGATCACACCCGGCCAAGGGTACACCTTCAAGTCAGGTCAGGCATCGCTGGCGATGGTAGCGGAGATCCCCGGGCTCTCCCCTGGTTGAACTGCAACCCACACTGAAGTAATCATCTACCATTTCCATAGTTATGGGTGGGTATCTTTTGGTAACTCTTTTGGGGAGTCGAGCGGGAACCGGCACCTTTTCGTCAATCTTCAACGACTGCTCGTCTGCCTTGGAATTGGCTGGCTTCTCCATTTGATCGGGTCTGGTACATGTTGTGAGAAAGTACATCTAACATGCGTGTTTCCGTATTTATAGTTAGAGATGGGTAGGTTTAAAATTCAAGAAGACTCTTGTCCAATCAGAGGTCGTCCTTTGGCGCTGTATCTGTCATATTCGTTCTGACCCGTTAGATGTATTCTCGGCTGTCCAATCAGAAGTCGCCGTTTGAGAAAGGCCGATCTTCGGCCATGTTCGCTCTCATCCTTTGTTCTAATCGTCGTCGGGCAGGCCTGGATATTGTTCGGGCAGCATATCCTGAAACAGTTGTTTGCGCATTCTAATCGCATTTTCCAGGGCCTCGGTGGGTGGTAACCCCATATCCTCTTCCAAGTGACGCTTGGTCTTCATGATGGACCTGTGCTTGGGGTCGCCTTTCATTTCAAGGGGCAACAGGCTGGGTCCGGAGCTCCGGAGCTCTAGGAGCTCGGAGCTCGAGAGCGGGCGTCTACGCCCGGTGTTGGTAGTGGGAGCTCCCGTGTGGCAGAGCTCTTGGATCGGAGCTCTTGGAGCTCAAAGCGTGTGGAGCTCAGAGCTCGGAAGTGACGTCATCGTTTTACATCCCGTTCCTCATCTTACATCCGGGTTTTTCCATGTTTACTGTCACGTGACCGGAACCGGAAGTTGTCACAAGACAGGTGGCGCTCCGCGGAGCTATTGCATATAAACACGATATACCTGGTGCGCCCTGTACCCTATAGCCCGTAGGGCATAGGGTACACCAGGGTGCGGGTGCACCAGGTATGTGCGTGTGTCATGCATGTCGTGTTTATATGCAAGAGCTCCGCGGGGCGCCACCTGTCTTGTGACAACTTCCGGTTCCGGTCACGTGACAGTAAACATGGAAAAACCCGGATGTAAGATGAGGAACGGGATGTAAAACGATGACGTCACTTCCGAGCTCTGAGCTCCACACGCTTTGAGCTCCAAGAGCTCCGATCCAAGAGCTCTGCCACACGGGAGCTCCCAGTACCAACACCGGGCGTAGACGCCCGCTCTCGAGCTCCGAGCTCCAAGAGCTCCGGAGCTCCGGACCCAGCCTGTTGCCCCTTGAAATGAAAGGCGACCCCAAGCACAGGTCCATCATGAAGACCAAGCGTCACTTGGAAGAGGATATGGGGTTACCACCCACCGAGGCCCTGGAAAATGCGATTAGAATGCGCAAACAACTGTTTCAGGATATGCTGCCCGAACAATATCCAGGCCTGCCCGACGACGATTAGAACAAAGGATGAGAGCGAACATGGCCGAAGATCGGCCTTTCTCAAACGGCGACTTCTGATTGGACAGCCGAGAATACATCTAACGGGTCAGAACGAATATGACAGATACAGCGCCAAAGGACGGCCTCTGATTGGACAAGAGCCTTCTTGAATTTTAAACCTACCCATCTCTAACTATAAATACGGACACACGCATGTTAGATGTAGCAGACCCGATCAAATGGAGAAGCCAGCCAATTCCAAGGTAGACGGGCAATCGTTGAAGATTGACGAAAAGGTGCCGGTTCCCGCTCGACACCCCAAAAGAGTTACCAAGAGATACCCACCCATAACTATGGAAATGGTAGATGATTACTTCAGTGTGGGTTGCAGTTCAACCAGGGGAGAGCCCGGGGATCTCCGCTACCATCGCCAGCGATGCCTGACCTGCCTTGAAGGTGTACCCTCGGCCGGGTGTGATCTTTGCACGAGGAGAGAGGAGATTTTCCAGTGGCCGAAGTGAGAGCTTGCCACCAAAGGTCGTTTTTTCCTTGTATGGAAAAATATGGCCGCAATTATCTCGAAAGAAAGACTTCTAACATATGTACAGACGGCTGAATGCATGAGTAAGAATCATATTAGGTCACACCGAGCAAAGATGGAACTTTCTGAAACGGCGACTTCTGATTGGACAGCCGAGAATACATCTAACGGGCAAGAACGAATATGACAGGACCAAATGGTGGCCTCTGATTGGACAAGAGACTTCTTGAATTGTAAACCTACCCAACGCGGCCCCCCAGCGTGGGTATGTTATGATGGAGGGGAAAATAAACTATATGAAAAAACTTGTTGTTGTTGTTGTTGTTGTTCTCTCATCCTTGTTGTTGTTGTTGTTCTCTCATCTGTCTGTATCATGGCGTCAAGGCGTTATATGCTAGGGCGTTAAGGCGTAAAGATAGGGCGTTAAGTCGTTGAGACAGGCGTTAAGGCGTAACGACGGGCCTTGACGGGTAACAGCCATTCGAGAGCTTCACACTGATACCCCACACGGTCCATTTGACCAGAGGTGGTCAACCACTCCACAAACCTCCACGAATTCTCAAAATGCATGCTTTCTATACTACGGCCAGACTATGCATGCGCAAAATGATGAAAACGGACGATACATTAGTCCAGTCGGATCCCACTCACTCACTCACTCACCGTGGTTAGTGCGTCCATGCGTTAAGACACCCGTTGAGGACGCCTCACGGGCGTTGTGCACGCTTCATTCACTCACTCACTCACACTCACACTCACTCACTCACTCACTCACACACACACACGCGCGCATACACTCACACTCACAGGTAACTCTACCAGGTAGTTGGATGGAAAAATAGGCCGTTATCTACTCCAAATGCACCCCATCGCACCTCCGAAACTCCCGCTTTCGCTACTACTCTCACTGATGACGTCACCAGTGACGTGGACATCCCTTCAAGTCGTGGTCTACACCCCGAGAGCTACAAAATAACACTTCCCTAGACACATTCGGACCAATAGTGATCCATATCGGCCTCAAAGTGTCTATTTCCATACTACGGCCTGCCTGCGCATGCGCAGCATGACGATATTCCTAACACCCATCCGCCCAGGGGGATGCACCCTGGCGTATGCATCACATTGATACCTCATTCGGCTGAATCAGACCATTAGTGGCCCAACTAGACCCCAAAACGTCTATTTCCATAATACTGCCTGACTGCGCATGCGCAGAATGTTGAACACGAACGACACACTAGTCCAGGCGGATGTGCCCTCACGTATCCTTCACATTGATACCTCATACGACTCCATCGGACCACTAGTGGTCCACCTAGACCCCAAAACGTCTATTGCCATACACTTTGTCTACTGCGCATGCGCAGAATGACGTCAGTTGCAGGTTTCACATATCCCACTGGATGCTCACTCGCGTATGCTTTACAATGGTACCTCATTCGACCCAATCGGCCCAATAGTGGCCCACCTGGACCCCAAAACGTATATTTCCGTACCCTTTATCTACTGCGCATGCGCAGAATGACGTCAGTTTTACGTCACACCCAGCCCGTCTGATGCTTCCTCACGTATGCTTCACTTTGATACCTCACTCGACTCAATCGGACCTCTAGGGACCCCTCTAGTCCCCAAAACGGCCTCCCAGCGCTATTTACCCACTACGCATGCGCACAGTGACTTTTTCAAAAAATTTCAACCAATCGCTTCGCGACCCTGCCCATCGTGTTCTAGATGTTGAGATGTGAAAAACAAAACCAAACAACCCATACTACAATGAACAGGAGAGAATTTCCCATTAGGTTCAACATTGGCCAGTGCGCCAGTATGGGCCATATAGTAGACATATATATGCTATTTTCAACCTTGGTGTGTAGCATATAGCTCGTGGCCTAATGGATAACGTGTCTGCCTCTAGATAAAGCGACCCGGGTTCAATTCCCACTAGGACCCTTCCATTGTATGGTGAAACTGAGGGTTGCCCACTTGCCATTTAACATGGGCACATGGATGGCAATATTGTCGGGGACCCTGTTTCGGGAGATTGACATTGGGAGTCACTGGGGTGTTAGCCTTATTGCTGGACCGTCACGTGACCGGAAGTGACCTTTGACCTTTTGACCCGGATATCATGTGACCGGATGTGACCTTTGACCCGGATGTGACCTTTGACCTCTGTGACGTCATGCTCCGCATCCTCCGCGCCCCCTGGCGGCGATGCGCAGAAAAATAGGACCCAATCGGTCCTTTATATACTACTCAGTGACTAGAGATAGAATTAATCAACTCTCGTCTGCGGTTGTTAATATTACCAACATGTGAATGATATTATTCATTATGTCAAGGTCACCCAAGAGCAGGAGTGGCAGCGTCTTTGCTTTTTTTTGAAGTTTAACCGCAAAGGATTTAACTATTCAGAATCAAAAAAATATTTTAACTTATCCTCGGCGAGTCCGTATTACAAACTTTTGGCGACGATGTATATGAACATTGTGACGGCGCGTCTACGTTAACACATATGCTCTCCATAGGAATATATTTGTTGAGTCAGCATAATAGTTCTTTCAGCAAAAAGGGTTGGAAGTTGAGCCAGGTGCAGGTTAATACTGGAACTGTCTCGATTTATTCTCGGGTCGTTACCCTACCATCATTTAACAAACATGCAGTTTTAAATGAGTCTAACATTTGGTCCTACCTGAAACTAACACCTTGGCATGATCTTCGTAAAGTGATGTACCTCTGAAACCTTCAGTTCCGCCTTTTGCCCTATTCGTAATGCCGGTTTCGGCCGCAAGGTGGCGCTAGCGCTCACGGCACTTTTGGTCTGTTCCGGTTGTCTGCTACACTGAACATGTGCAGGAGGGAAGGCGGGTATTGTATTTCGTCTCGTTTCGTCAGATTTTCTCACAGATGGAGACGTCTTTGGTAGTTTACGTAAGTATAGTCATCAAGTCTAATTTTTACTCGTTTGTACAAGCATAATAAAAGCCGCTTTGTCAACAAATTGGGCAATCAAAGCTCGTCGTTGTTGTTGTTATAAAACATGGTGGGTGGCCGGCAGTTCAGCCTGATTAAACCGCACTCTACTGAAAACAATCAGCAGGGGCCAGTTTGTTTGATCAAGTACTGTGAGAAATAATCGGATTATTAGTTAACCCGACTACCATGTAGCTGTTAATGTAGCTGTATGATTATAATGTGATAAACAAGAACCCAACCCGCCTCAGTTGGGACTGCTGATAGTGTTTCATAATTTTATTGTGAAAAGACACACTGAACAGGAAATTAATTAACTTCTCATAAATACTGAGGAAGTAGTTTTTGCACTAATAGCTACTTATTTTTATTTTTTTAATTATCTAATTACTATCTAAAAAAGCCGATTGAAGCCAGGAGAACCGCGACAATATTATCAGTGATAATGCCTCGACAATCGTACGGTACAGTAATCCTTTATCCCTGAGTCGATGACACGCAAGTCTCTAGTATAACTAAACAAATGTTTTATAACAACAACAACGACGAGCTTTGATTGCCCAATTTGTTGACAAAGCGGCTTTTATTATGCTTGTACAAACGAGTAAAAATTAGACTTGATGACTATACTTACGTAAACTGCCAAAGACGTCTCCATCAGTGAGAAAATCTGACGAAACGAGACGAAATACAATACCCGCCTTCCCTCCTGCACATGTTCAGTGTAGCAGACAACCGGAACAGACCAAAAGTGCCGTGAGCGCTAGCACCACCTTGCGGCCGAAACCGGCATTACGAATAGGGCAAAAGGCCCATTATGGTTACCCTGCCACTTGTTCACGGTGTTTGACGATACTTCATAGTCTTCACATGAACACCTGCAATAAAAGCACGGCTGTGATACTAAGGCTACGTCCGAGAATTCAACGTATTCTCTGGTCTGAGATGTGAGATGCCGTGGGAAGCTTTCCTGTGGAGTCATATGGTTGCTTTTTAGGTCGCGAGACGACGTCAATGTTTCCCTCCTCCTGCATATCGCTCCAATTATGAAACCTTTCAAATTATGTTATTTTTCAAATCCTTCCAAGGTGCCCATCACGGAAACTTTACCTGCTGGTGATGGTTTGATGTTAAATAATTTGCCTCAGGCCTGTACAACCTGTGACCTTGAATTTTGACAAACATGAATTGACACTGTGGTCACTAATTTAGTTCAATGTTTCCTCTGCAGAGATAAACTTTTAACTTTCCGGTACGAGGTATGTGTGAATATGATGTGATACTAGAAAGACGTCTCAAGGGTTTTTCCATTGTTGTGTATATATAATATGTTAGTCATTTTAGTCCTTTATATTTTGCATTTTTGGCCTTGCCTTTGAATCATCCACATCCAATTTTGGACAACAGGTGGTAACATCTGCTAATAAGGTGTATATGTATGTTGTATTTGCGGTTTACAGAGGACAGACTAGAACTTTAACTGGCGATGTGCCGTAAGTTTGTTGTTTTCTTAGATGCCAGGGTATTGTATCATTTGAAACGCCGCGATTGAACGCGATTCATATTTGTTGTGTTCACTGTTTTTTTTACTTTCTATCTGTGTCCTGTCGTGTTTTTGATTGTACTTATTACTGTTTTTCCTCTTATTTTAGTCACATTGTAGACCTACGTTTGTCAATTGTGTGTTATTTTGTTTTATTTGTGATAGTATCTGGAGTTAATTTCTATTGTTTGGATAGATAATTATTAACTTGCGGTAGGGGAGAAATGTAAAATATCAGACGCGTTTTGAAGATTTAGATCCATCTATATTTTATGAATAAATAAATATAATTAATAATAATTATGGATTGATAATAATCAATTACAGAATTGACAGATGACTGTTTTCAGTGTATAGCTATGTTTGCATGTTTGAAATATACTTATGTCAAAGAGAAACAGGATGCGCGACAATGCATATTCTAAAGTGGAAAAATGTTTGCGCAACAGGATTCAGTGTTTGACTCCTAATTAAGGGCTGAGTTCAGTAGGTCCTGGTCATTCAAGTTAACATTAATTGTATTGAAGTGTGAATAAATTAAACCCACGTGGAGCAACTTGAGCATGTTTATTAGGAGAAATGTTAACTCTTTAGTAAGTTATATTTAAATATCCATAATAGCACATGGCCCTTGGAAAGGAACATGTCACATGAGAATGATGGTATATGCCTATTTGGTAATGGTAGCATGTAATCATGATTGGATAAGTGTTTGATTCGAGTGTTTTGCTTGTTCAACAGTATATAAGCTTAACAATTACAACCGTCTAGTTCGTCATTCATGATTCAGCCGTCGTCCATCAAAGAATATCCGCGTCCATAATTCCAAGTCATATTCCATATTCCATATAATAGCATTAGCACCAAATTAAAAAATAGTATACATAGACATAGGCTAGTTTCCTGAAAGAGAGGAGCGGTCAACAGTTTTGAACGATGCCGGCAATACATCATGTGATGCCGGCAAGACATCATGATGTTCCAAAAATTTCAAATCCGTATCGCTGATCAGTATTCTTAATCCACATGATATTCGTAGTAAAGCTATTTGTCTTCAGAATTAAGATCTGTTCCTCCCTTGAATATAGACTGTTCATTGTAATAGAATCTTTACATGATGGCTTATGGGAAGTAACTTTTGTACCACGATCGAGTCTGGTCTTGCGGAAAACCTTAGAGGTAACTGTAAGATACAAACTTACCAGATTAATTTTGGACGAGCCATACACCACCCCTTCCATGAATCTATTTACAAAGTTAAAGTGGTTACCTTTCCAGTACAGAGTTAACTACCATCGTGCTGTTTTAGTGTTTAAATCTCTTAATGGGGAAAGCTCGTCACATTTGTGTAATATGTTCACATCTAATTTATCGACACGAGCGTCTCTTCTACCATGCAGAATGATTTTACCCAGATGTAAAACTGAATTGTTTAGACGTAGTTTTAAATTTCAATCCGTTAAGTTATGGAATAGTTTACCCCAATCTTTACAAAAAGCAACTGTTGTGAAATCTTTTAAGTCAAATTGCTTTAATTTCTTTTATAACAAATTCTTAATGGATGGGGTACATTTTATTGAGTTTTAGAATTGTCTTATTATGCACTTGTCTTAGATACTTTTGTTAATTTTAAACATGTTTAGTTTTATTCCCTTTACTGTTATTTGGTTTTGCTCTTTAATTCATCATTTTTGTTGTTTCTAATTGCACCACTATTTGTATATACACATGGTCGTCCTCATGTATCAGTAGCCTTTGGCTAAATGAGCCCTTCGAGTGAAAATAAAGATTATTATTATTATTATTATTATTAACCTGGAAGCGTTCATCTCCCTCGGGCTGAAAGTCGTAAAACGCCCATATCATTACCCAACCCCTAGGAAAGTCTATAAACCGATAATGCAAATGTATATCTTAATACTACGGAGCCGTAAAAGGGACATCGGAGGTATACTCCCAGTTAATAACTACGACCCGCACTTATTAACTGGAGCCCGCACTTATTAACTGCGACCCGCGCTTACTATAACTGCGACCCTCAGTTAGTAAGTGCGGGTCGCAGTTAATAACTGAGGGTCGCAGTTAATTACTTGCGGGTCGCAGTTAACAAGTGCGGGTCGCACTTAATAACTGGGGGTAGCAGTTAATAAGTGCGGATCGGACCATGTCCCTTTTACGGCTCCGTATAATACAGATAACAAGTCATGTATAGCTTGGCGGTTGTAGTCATAGACGATGTTCATTGCCTTGAATGTCTCGTCAATAATATGATGTGATATTTGGCAACAGTGTACGCCAAAAAATATATTTCAATGGGTCCATTTGTGCACCTCTATTGGCAAACCTATATTTCATCAAAAGAATACGCTCGAAAATCATCACAAGATTACCAAACACGTTAATTCTCAGATTCCCGAATTTCCTCTTTTTGGAAGCTGAGGTGCCGAGTGCTTTAGATCGCTTACATACTGCTGGCTATTTGGTACCAAACTCTAAGGGTGCGGGTCTCTCACGGGACTGGCCCATCCAGCAAAAAGTATTTGTGCCATATGTAGAAAGTGTCGTCAAAAAAAAAAATGCATCTAAATGTTACCTGCTGTCTAAATGGCATTAGTATATACACGTTCCTTCTCATTCACCAAGCGGTATAGACGATTTCCTTACTTCGGGTAACCCATATATAGCTGACGCCGTGCAGGTTATACATGCACCTCCATATGATTTGTGGATATACTCTCAGAAATATTCAGGTAAATGTCCCGAACTGATCAGGTTATATATCCACAACTCAATTTCAGGGATTTTGGCTGAAATTCATGGCTGATTACCTGAATTTCAGGAAAAAGATCCCTGGAGGAGAGGATTTTCCCTGACATTCAGGCAAATTTATCACCCGGATTATCAAGTTTCCGACCCTATTCAGGTACGTAAAATCCCCTAAAATTCAGGTAATTTATCTTCAATTCATGGTTGATATACCTGAATTTCAGGAAATTATCCCTGGATTTTAGATAAAATCCCTGAAATTGAGTTGTGGATGTGCAACCTGATCTAGTCAGGATTATTCCCTGAATATATCTGAGAGTGTACAACCAATACTCCAAATGTTACATCATATTCGGACCTAGTTCGATTCCCATCAGAACCAAATTTTGATTTCTTCTCTGTGGTTCGTATAATCTTGGATTCTCTATATAATAAGATAATTTATATGTAATATTATGTGCCTCGTAGCCGGATCAAACCCAGTTGACGTTCTATAAAACCGGCCATTAAACATTGTCAACTATCATTTCTGCAGAATAACATCTCTAAAGGTCAATAAAGCTCAAAACGCTCTTTTACTACCACTAAGTATCTCATGAATAACGTATTTGGATATGGACTCGAAAATTCTTTAAGAACAAAGGTTTGCTGCTAAATGTCGGACCTGATGTTTGTATTATCAGAACACGCCGGTTTCTGCTGGTATCACAATTTCTCTATATATGTTAACAGAACATATTGTCACATGCACGTGACCCAGGAATAGTCGAGTGAGAGTAGTACATATGCATTGATCAATTCCTGCAGCGAGCTTAACATATCGCTGCCGGCTGTAGTGTCAGACTGCGCAGATTACCCATTAACATAATTATATCGTTTGACTGGAAATTTCCGATCACAAGACCAAGCCGGCTTCAGCCATTTTCCCTGTGCTGCCAAAGACCGTGTTTTCTGTAAACAGGCCACTCAATCGCCTGCACGGTAGCTCTGTACTGCATTCGGTAAGTGAAGATTACACAAGCCCAGAATGGGATGATTTCATCATGAGAATCCACCTGCCTATACAGTTTTGGCAATGTATTATAAACGGATCTAGGCCCGTTCATCCTGCGCTGCTTTCCTGTGCAAGTAGCCTGACGCATCTGATGACAATACACCGATATAGACTGATGCGCTGTTATTTGCCAACATATGCTTCCATTTACTATATATGCAAACAAATAAGCTATCGGTTTTGCTCTATACATCTTTATCTTCTTGCTATTTGAGATTTTGGAACGAATATTACAGTATACATGTATATTTGTAGGGAATGTTACGGGAGGGCACTCCACCGTACAATTCACAAACACACCTACATATGGCATTAGTTTGCAAGTATGTTAAACTCACAGGGGGCCATTACCGTTGTGAATTGATTAATTATGTTCATTTGAGAGGTGGGAGTCGAGGGACTAAAGAAAGTACTCCGCCCCCCCTCAATCAACCTGCTTAACAAAAGTAGCGAGTCCCTCAGGTTGAACTGTGTATATGCTCTAATGCACATATTCCTTATGTAATAAAGTGTATAAGCCTAATTGTATATTATCTAGCGTATACTTTCTTTTTTGTGTGTTACTACTAATAGGTAATGGTGGGAAGCAGTACATCAGGGAGCAGAAACTGAGAAGTTGGAAGATAGGTCCCCAATAGTGTGGTGGGATGGGGGTGGGATGCACTCTCAGAAATATTCAGGGAATAATCCTGAATAGATCAGGTTGCACATCCACAACTCAATTTCAGGGATTTTACCTGAAATACAGGGATAATTTAGGGTCGGGAACTTACTAATCAGGGTGATAAATTTGCTTGAATTTCAGGGGAAATCCTCTCATTCAGGGATCTTTTTCCTGAAATTCAGGTAATCAACCCTGAATTTCCGCCAAAATCCCTGAAATTGAGTTGTGGATATACAACCTGATCAGTTCAGGACATTTACCTGAATATTTCTGAGAGGGTGAAGTGGGGGTGGGATGGAAGGGGGAGCTAATCTTTACCTACCTACCTATACACAGTAAAAACAGCTTCGTAGGCTTTTTCTTAAAATTGCTTGCATAAGAATTTACATTTTGTTTTGATCAGAAGAAAAATGATTGTAACTGCACAACAATAAATATATTGAAGAACTTTATGGCTGCTCTATCAAATGATTGAGTTCCTCTAATTCTTTCTTATTCAAGAAAATTTAAGGATTACAAACTCATAAGAAATATAATCTTGAATTGCCATAATATTTCTCATTGTTTTTTAATAAATACCAAGAAGTTTCAAGGTTATATTTCTTATGAGTCTCCCATCCATATAACTTTTCATGGACGAGATAAAAAATACTTTGACCGATTTGAAGAAGATTAATTTTGTTTTCAGTGATTGAGGGCAGCAAAAATGTTCTCATTTGTTCTCTGGTAAACTCCTAATGAAAAATGTAATTTCTCAAGTAAGAATTTCAAAGAAAAATGCTACAGAATATCTTTTGCTGTGCACATGTCGCCTGGTATGGCATTAGCTAGATTCTTTGAATAATGTGACGATTTCAATCAACGCCACAAAACATTATTGCAGAAACTTCTCATTCATGGTAATTCTATATTCTACCAACGCCTGTAAGTTTCCTCATATTCTGTGAAGTATATCGCACAGGTTGTCGTAAAATATATCCATTTCGTAACTTGTCTGTTTCCGTTTAACAGGTTGGGGCGATCCCGCTCTCTAAAATGGAGGTAAAAACGGTCGTTTTTCCTCGATAACTTTGATTACTTAACCAATGCTTCAAAACTTCAGGCATATTAATCTATCTATTCTTCCATGTCCTAAATTAATTAGTCATTCAAAGAAGAAATCAATGTTGTTTCAACAGTGTGACAGATATTTAATCTATTATTATGCAAATCAGATAGATGACAATTTATCCAATTTTTATCAAATCGCTTTTCGTCCGTGGTCCGTCGTCCGTCCGTCGTCCGTCGTCCGTCAGTCCGTCCGTAAACAATTCTTGTTATCGCGATTTCTCAGGAACTGCTCTATGGATCTTTCTCAAATTTGGTACACAGGTTCCCCTTGGGGTCTAGTTGTGCAAGATACCTTTTCTGGTCCGATTCGAAAATCCAATATGGCCGCCAGGCAGCCATCTTGGATTTCCCCATGAAACCTTGTTATCGCGATTTCTCAGGAACTACTACATGGATCTTTCTCAAATTTGGTACACAGGTTCCCCTTAGGGTCTAGTTGTGCAAGATACCTTTTTCGGTCCGAATCGAAAATCCAATATGACCACAAGGCAGCCATCTTGGATTTCCCCACGAAACCTTGTTATCGCGATTTCTCAGGAACTACTGCATGGATCTTTCTCAAATTTGGTACACAGGTTCCCTTTCGGGTCTAGTTGTGCAAGATACCTTTTCTGGTCCGATTCGAAAATCCAATATGGCCACCAGGCAGCCATCTTGGATTTCTCCATGAAACCTTGTTATCGCGATTCCTCAGGAACTACTGCATGGACCTTTCTCAAATTTGGTACACAGGTTCCCCTTGGGTTCTAGTTGTGCAAGATACCTTCTATGATCCGATTCGAAAATCCAATATGGCCACCAGGCAGCCATCTTGGATTTCCCCCATGAAACCTTGTTAAGGCGATTTCTCAGGAACTACTGCATGGATCTTTCTCAAATTTGGTACACAGGTTCCCATTGGGGTCTAGTTGTGCAAGATACCTTTTCTGGTCCGATTCGAAAATCCAATATGGCCACCAGGCAGCCATCTTGGATTTCCGCATGAAACCTTGTTATCGCGATTCCTCAGGAACTACTGCATGGATCTTTCTCAAATTTGGTGCACAGGTTCCCCTTGGTGTCTAGTTGTGCAAGATACCTTTTATGGTCCGATTCGAAAATCCAATATGGCCACCAGGCAGCCATCTTGGATTTCCCCCATGAAACATTGTTATCGCGATTTCTCAGGAACTACTGGATGGATCTTTCTCAAATTTGGTACACAGGTTTCCCTTGGGGTCTAGTTGTGCAAGATACCTTTTCTGGTCCAATTCGAAAATCCAATATGGCCACCAGGCAGCCATCTTGGATTTCCCCATGAAACCTTGTTATCGCGCTTTCTCAGGAACTACTGCATGGATCTTTCTTAAATTTGGTACACAGGTTCCCCTTGGGGTCTAGTTGTGCAAGATACCTTTTCTGGTCCGATTCGAAAATCCTATGGCCACCAGGCAGCCATCTTGGATTTCCCCATGAAACCTTGTTATCGCGATTTCAGGAACTACTGCATGGATTGTTTCTCAAATTTGGTACACAGGTTCCCCTCGGGGTCTAGTTGTGCAAGATAACCTTTTCTGGTCGTTTCGAAAAAATCCAATATGGCCACCAGGCAGCCATCTTGGATTTCCCCATGGAACCTTGTTATCGCGATTTCTCAGGAACTACTGCATGGATCTTTCTCAAATTTGGTACACAGGTTCCCCTTGGGGTCTAGTTGTGCAAGATACCTTTTTCAGTCCGATTCGAAAACCCAATATGGCCACCAGGCAGCCATCTTGGATTTCCCCATGAAACCTTGTTATCGCGATTTCTTAGGAACTACTGCATGGATCTTTCTCAAATGTGGTACACAGGTTCCCCTTGGGGTCTAGTTGCGCAAGATAACTTTTCTGGTCCGATTCGAAAATCCAATTGGATTTCCCCATGAAACATTGTTATCGTCATTTCTCAGGAAGTACTGCATGGATCTTTCTCAAATTTGGTACACAGGTTCCCCTTGGGGTCTGGTTGTGCAAGGTACCTTTCCTTGTCCGATTCGAAAATCCAATATGGCCACCAGGCAGCCATCTTGGATTTCCCCATGAAACCTTGTTATCGCGATTCCTCAGGAACTACTGCATGGACCTTTCTCAAATTTGGTACACAGGTTCCCCTTGGGTTCTAGTTGTGCAAGATACCTTTTATGATCCGATTCGAAAATCCAATATGGCCACCAGGCAGCCATCTTGGATTTCCCCCATGAAACCTTGTTAAGGCGATTTCTCAGGATCTACTGCATGGATCTTTCTCAAATTTGGTACACAGGTTCCCATTGGGGTCTAGTTGTGCAAGATACCTTTTCTGGTCCGATTCGAAAATCCAATATGGCCACCAGGCAGCTATCTTGGATTTCCCCATGAAACCTTGTTATCGCGATTTCTCAGGAACTACTGCATGGATTTTTCTCAAATTTGGTACACAGGTTCCCCTTGGGGTCTAGTTGTGCAAGATACCTTTTCTGGTCCGATTCGAAAATCCAATATGGCCACCAGGCAACCATCTTGATTTCCCCATGAAACCTTGTTATTGCGATTTCTCAGAAACTACTGCATGGATCTTTCTCAAATTTGGTACACAGGTTCCCCTTGGGGTCTAGTTGTGCAAGATACCTTTTCTGGTCCGATTCGAAAATCCAATATGGCCACCAGGCAGCCATCTTGGATTTCCGCATGAAACCTTGTTATCGCGATTTCTCAGGAACTACTGCATGGATCTTTCTCAAATTTGGTGCACAGGTTCCCCTTGGGGTCTAGTTGTGCAAGATACCTTTTCTGGTCCGATTCGAAAATCCAATATGGCCACCAGGCAGCCATCTTGGATTTCCCCATGAAACCTTGTTATCGCGATTTCTCAGGAACTACTGGATGGATCTTTCTCAAATTTGGTACACAGGTTCCCCTTGGGGTCTAGTTGTGCAAGATACCTTTCTGGTCCGATTCGAAAATCCAATATGGCCACAAGGCGGCCATGTTGGATTTCCCCATGAAACCTTGTTATCGCGATTTCTCAGGAACTACTGCATGGATCTTTCTCAAATTTGGTACACAGGTTCCCCTTGGGGTCTAGTTGTGCAAGAAACCTTTTTTGGTCCGATTCCGAAATTCAATATGGCCAACAGGCAGCCATCTTGGATTTCCTCTTGAAACCTTGTTATCGCGATTTCTCAGGAACTACTGCATGGATCTTTCTCAAATTTGGTACACAGGTTCCCCTTTGGGTCTAGTTGTGCAAGATACCTTTTCTGGTCCGATTCGAAAATCCAATATGGCCACCTGGCAGCCATCTTGGATTACCCAATGAAACCTTGTTATAGCGATTTCTTAGGAACTACTGCATGGATCTTTCTCAAATGTTGTACACAGGTTCCCCTTGGGGTCCAGTTGTGCAAGATACCTTTTCTGGTCCGATTCGAAAATCCAATATGGCCACCAGGCAGCCATCTTGGATTTCCCCATGAAACATTGTTATCGTCATTTCTCAGGAAGTACTGCATGGATCTTTCTCAAATTTGGTACACAGGTTCCCCTTGGGGTCTGGTTGTGCAAGGTACCTTTCCTTGTCCGATTCGAAAATCCAATATGGCCACCAGGCAGCCATCTTGGATTTTCCCATGAAACCTTGTTATCGCGATTTCTTAGGAACTACTGCATGGATCTTTCTCAAATGTGGTACACTGGTTCCCCTTGGGGTCTAGTTGCGCAAGATAACTTTTCTGGTCCGATTCGAAAATCCAATATGGCCACCAGGCAGCCATCTTGGATTTCCCCATGAAACATTGTTATCGTCATTTCTCAGGAAGTACTGCAGGGATCTTTCGCAAATTTGGTACATAGGTTCCCCTTGGGGTCTAGTTGTGCAAAATACCTTTTTTGGCCCGGATCGAAAATCCAACATGGCCGCCAGGTGGCCATCTTGAATTTCCCCTTGAAACAGTGTTATCGTGAATTCTCAGGAAATATTTCATAGATCTTTCTGAAATTTGGTACACGGGTTCCACGTTGGCCCTAGTTGTGCAAGATACGTTTTTTGGTCCGATTCGAAAATCCAAGTTACGCTTCAAATTAATACGGTATTCCCGATTTGTGACGTTACATCACAAGAGTCGGCAGATCAAACCGTGGGGCATGTTCTATATATTGACTATAGAGAATATCCACACCTTCACCTTCCATATCAAGGAGTTCAAATAATTCGGAATTAAAATGTATTTCTTCAAATTTTAAAATCAGTTTTCTTTAGTCCATGCAGTTGCAAGTGAACTGCTCCACCCTTTCGTCTGCCGGCGGGTCGGCTACATGAAGGGACGTCACTCTTGTGACTCAACGTCACAACTCGACAACTGTAGACTACTGCATGTTTCGATCCAAGGGAGATAATCAGGATTCAGGCACTTTCGAAGTTTCAACATTACTGCGCAGACCAGATCCCTTCCGTATTAAGTATTTACTATCTTACTACTTTCGAGCATGGTATCTTAAAAGAGATATCTCAAACTAGCCCAGTGAACAGAACAGAATTAGCATTCGTTCCTAGTTATAAAATCTCAAGTATGTTTCATAGCTCATGCCAAAGTGTCAAAGAGATTTGTCTTCGCTTCCAGTACCCAATGATGACACGTGCAAAAAAATAAATAAATAAAAAATAGTACAAAACGAAGACGAAGGATCCTCCCTACATGTACATTCTCTTGTATTATATCAACCGACATAAATACAGTTTCTAGAAATCTTGAAACTCCTGAAACTTAGATTATATCTTGGTGTTTTCGAGTGTCCCTTTTTCATTATTTTTCGCTCAGATTCGAAATTCTGTAAACAAAATTACAAATCAATCGTTTGTTCTTAGTAACAATGGACAAAAAGATCCTCTTGTCATTAGCTTACAATTATCGGACAATGGTGGGCGCCAAGATCCTTCATGCAGGATCTCTCGTTTTTACTACCTCTTGATGGGGATATATATGTCTCTGTGCGCCTCAAGAGGATTTTGGTGAATGCATTATGTGAACTGATTTATTGAGCAAAACCAACATTTTTTACCTCTATCTTAGAGAGTGGGATATCCCTAGTCTGTTTAACCTGGGGCGAGGGGCTGTTTGAACTTTAAGTGTTTTACATCTCCATAGCGTTAAACTGAACAATCGCAATGAACAATCACTATCAATGTGTGAGATAGATTATGCACTAGAGAGCGACTTGAAAATTCATTTGGGTCAAGCAATACTTTTCAGTGATAAAGACTTCACTAAAACAACGTCTCTTGCTATAAACCAACATTTTTTTATTACCCACGTTGCCTTCTTGCTAACTATATCGAACGTAACATGTATTCGGCTTATGAACGCGGAAATTCTTTTGTGGACAACGTCTATTGAATCTGTCGCATACACTCTACATAATTACCTGTAGGTATGTTACCTGTGCTGGCAACCGCCAAACTGGGTTATCTGCCCTTGTGCCATGTAGATGATCGACGTGAACGTCGTAATATATGTATCACCCAAACCCTGTATGGTTGTCATTTGTCCATTTAAGAAACGTTATCCCACAAACACGTAGATATAACGTTTACAGCTGGTTGATCTTTCGTCGCCTGACGTCTTTCCAGCGCTCAGTTAAAAAGCAGAAGCGCGATGCAGCGTTAGCGTGGAACCTCATATCTGAGATAGATGTGCTATCTAGGAACTGATCAACAAGAACTTAGCTCTATGCATTCATCGAGTGTTGTTTGTAAAGTTTGTACCCAAGTTCATGGTAGGCCTACACTGACTGAGATATACATCAGGTCAGGATAATCGCTTGGATAAATCATCAATATAACATCGCATGATTTGATGGCTGATTTCTCTCAACCCAGTGTAGAAAATCGGACAGATTCCTCGACACGCAAATATGTCGTTTTTGTATCTACAGTACCGTACCTATAATGGTTGCAGCCAATTATTAGACTGGTCAGTCCCATGAGTGAGTGAGTGAGTGAGTAGGATTTAACGTCGTTTTCAACATTGTTTCAGTCATATCACGACGGTGCCTACATGTGCCAGAACACGAGAGTGTCCACAGTTCCTATTATTCTGGACACGTCAGTCCCATGAACAGACTATATGACCCAATACCCATTTTTGGCCGTAGTGAATGGAAGAAGAGAGTGAGTAAGTGAGTGAATAGCATTTAACGTAGCTTTCTACATTATTTCAGTCATATCGCGACGAACCAACTAAGCACCACCCAGCCAAGTTGCGTTCCTGCTGCATCTGGAAAAAGAGACTAAACATATGGTAATCAATGTGAGGAATAATTTGAGGCTGGACTTATTTGAGGCATCTATACGTGTGTATCGTATCGATGTCATTTTATCATACGAGCAAACTGGGATGAGTTCATGCATACCGGTATTTTCTTTTCCTACGAAGTAGGCTATACCATTTGCAAATTGTCCGGTAATGAGTGAGTGAGTGAGTCAGTCAGTCAGTCAGTCCATCCGAATCCTTTCGTCGGCAAAATAAGGAGAGCCGTTGACATTAGAACCTTGATTTTTGGCGTGAACGTGCATTAGGGCGTTGGTACCAGCAAGTTCTGAGCTGACCGAATTCTGATGAAAGTTTGATTTATAATATTTTTTTATTATTTATTGATGGCTCAGCGAGTGCAGTCATGCCCATCGAGAACCCTTGGCTGTATGTTTCACTGTGACTTTTGAAGGTTCGCTGATACGGCATATCACGTTAGACACAAAGGTTCTCGTAAAATCGCCGAAGTTAAGCGACTTTGAGCCCGGTTAAGACTTGGATGGGTGACCTCGTGCTGTACTGCTGGGCTGATATTAAGTGTCCAGGGTAATAGGAACTGAGGGCGATAATAGTTGCTACGCTAATGACTCACCAGCGGTGACATCTGGGAAAGTTAATAGTACCCACTATCAATTAGAGACTGCTATATAAATTCTCTCACGGTAGCACATAGGGCCCCCAAGTCATCTCGCGAGCACACACTTAAATCAAATCAAACCCTACTTCGTAGGTCCTGTGACGTTAGTCACACTGCCATGTTATAGAATACAAAGCCGATATTCAAGGGACTCCTTAGTCTTATGGTGAGAGACAAGACACTGCACACACAAGGGCCTTGTTAAGTGGTTAATTTGCCTTTTTGTGCAATGGGTGGGAGAGTCGAGGCAGGAAAGAAATCATTGGGGATTGACGGGGAAGAAACATGAATATGAATTATATTCGCATTCTCTCTGGATAATCGATGAGTTGGTGATGGTTAAGCCTCAGTAGGGCTATGTGGATTTTCTGCCTCTGCGGTCATACTGATGTAAGGCCGTGGTATGTTTATCAACATATCGGTGTGGAGGCTAAGGGTGTTCTGGCTGAGAGTGCCCTTTTCTATGGAAACTAAGGACGAACACTTATCTTAAAAATGCCCAAGCTGGGTTAAAAGATAGGAACCGGATACTTTTAGCCACCGGACATTCTAAGCCTTCACACCGGCACCGTAGATATGCAAATCGGGATATTGTCCATCTTCATCGAAAACCTAACTTTCGATTGCTCATTCTTTGTTACCGTTACATAAAATGGCCAAGTTTGTTACATTGGTTCAAGACGTAGTAATCCTCGCGTAAAACTCGTAAATCTCTCATGGATCACATCCCAGAAATCTTGCCAGATGGTGGTTTTTAGTGCATGCTGACTTTTCAAGAATTGGTTGAGCGCTTGTATTGGATGATACCCCTCAAATATTGTCAAAACGTTTCATGTTATTTGTACTTTTATTTCTTCTCTCAGGTATACGGCGAGGCCTATCGGTGGAACATGTCCGACATCTTTGTAGTGTTACCTCCCGCTACCTTGGACGGCAGTATAATATTCGGGAAGAACTCTGACCGACCGCCCTCAGAGGTCCAAGAGGTCGTCTATATCCCTGCCCAGGATCATTCCGACCCATCCCAACTACAGGTAATGATCTACATCTACCGTCATTTTCATTGCATCATGTCTTAATCTGAACACGCGCAATCTAGGCAAGGTTAGTGGAACCGTTCACATACTACGTAATGACGTAGATGGGTGGATGGATTACGTTACCGGTACGTAATTCATGTGCAGCCCTAATCTATGATGTATGGAAACTGCGTGGATATCAAATAGACATTTGGTGCTAAAAGGTTAGTGTTGGGTGTGTGGTACCGGAAGCCAGATATATAACACGATATCCACAGCTACACGTTCACAACGGGTGATCGCAACTGCCTCACAGTTAAGTGGTGTGTATGTATTATATGGATTACGTAGATGGACAACGACGTTTTATAAACACCCCAACGACTTCTCATGGGATGACCGAACAGATTTATTACTACAGGCACTTTCCTAGTTCCGAATCTTTCCCAGATCCGGGTCAGTCCAGATTCACGACTGCATTTGTTTGTGATATATGGCGTTAAAAATACCAAACTTGCATGGCTGAAAAATATAGTTAATTGTCTTCCTGTAACCAAGTTCAGCATCAGCCAGACCTTCGTTTGAAGAGAGAAAACTGAACTTGTGTGTCGGTCAATGTCGAGCGGACGGCGATTTGCGCTCTGTCTCTATTAGCTAAATAATATATAGCCCTCACGAGTATGAGGCACTGGTGAGGGCTATATATTATTTAGCTATGTTTCTATATGTGATATATGTTTGTCGGCCTAATCCATGAAAATTAGGAGGAGATGGTTGACGTTTTCTGTATCAAAATAGCGTAAAATTATTAAATAAACTACCACGTAAAATACAAGTCGATCCCGTTCTTAGAATTCGTTTTATTCTACGGGAAGTAAGTCCGTGTCCTTTACCTATTTCCGAATCACATTTTGGCGCCATGTTAAAGGATGCAGAATTCGAACGGAGTTACGTCCCTTGGTGATTTGAAAAAGTGGAAGCGTGATCCTATGCTCCAATCTTCGGTATTTAAATTTGATATGTTGAAGATGTTAAGATTGTGTTATCTTTGCATGGATTTATATATGGATACCGTAGTCCTCTTCCCAGTGAGTTTAGGCAGATAAATTGCTATTGGGACATATTTAGACCTTAGGAAAACGATTTGATTCGAAACTGGAAGTTTGACCCTGAACTGGGTAATGAACGTCACGAATAAGCCGACCATTTATAGCTATATTTACAAATCGTTTAGAAAACCTTTTATTGCCATATTATTCAGCAGATATTAAAGCATATACTTCAACCTTGTAGTTAGATTTAGGGTATAAACTGTGGCCAGTAGCAGGTACCGACTGTTTAGTGGTTCGGAACTGGGTGATACACTGTACCCTACTGTTGACACAGATCAATACATCTCCGTAGCTGTGAATTATAAAGTGTTATATCGTGACTTGAACAATACCCTGTAGTCCGTTTCATTGTGTGAGAATTCGTGCTATGTCGACCTAAGGTTGTGATTATTGATGGCCACTCTCTGCCAATATTCAGGAACTGTTTACAGAAAAATATGCTAAGATTTTTCTACCTTAGACGTGTCCAATGCTTACCACCAACTCCCCTTGCACGACGACAGCCGCGACCTGACCATATTTCGTTTCCATGAAAGTTTGTTCAGATTCTGTTCTAAATTTAGGTTCCACGGATGATATCATAATTTGTGTGCCACGGTCATCCAGCATGATGAACGGTTACCTCACGTGCTATACCGACACAACGAAGCTGATTTGGGCAGAAAAGTGCAAATTTTGCCTGTCCGAGTTACCATTCCTAGGTCTCATCATTGGTGTTGATATTAGCCTATAGTATTGGACCCTTCTACGGAGGGTCAATGATCGGCTGACGCAGCAACAACAACATCTTCCCAGTTAGACGGCAGATTTTGAAATCGAAAACGAGGCCTCGCTATGTCATCGGTCAACTGAGACAGTCACGTGGTTGTGTATGAAGATTGGGGTGGCTCCTATAAATAGTGATCCAATGAAAATGCTCGTATTAGTTTAAAATGGCGGGGTCGAATGGCCAATCACTGAAGAG
This sequence comes from Hanleya hanleyi, assembly GCA_036873755.1. Classification (NCBI taxonomy): domain Eukaryota; kingdom Metazoa; phylum Mollusca; class Polyplacophora; order Lepidopleurida; family Hanleyidae; genus Hanleya; species Hanleya hanleyi. Next base: position 33,855 of record JAVTVY010012486.1, read on the forward strand.
GAAACAACTGGAATAGTACCTCTCAGCTGAAATAAACCTGAACCTGATAGTTACGACACATACCTAACCCTAAGTGCTATTCCGATTCCTTCCTCACACTGCTTTGACACTCTACCTCACGTACATTCCTCCCTAACACCGCTTTGAGACTCCACTTGAATTACATTACTGCCTAACACTGCTTTGACACTCGACTTCACGTATCTTCCTCCCTAATACCGCTTTGACACTTGACTTCACGTACCTTCTTCCCTAACACTGCTTTGACACTCGACTTCACGTCCATTCCTGCCTAACACCGCCTTGACTCTCGACTGTATGTACCTTCCTCACTAACACCGCTTTGACACTTGACTTCACGTACCGTCCTCCCTAACACTGCTTTGACACTCTCGACTTCACATACGTTCCTCCTTAACACCACTTTGGCACTTGACTTCACGTACCGTTTCCCCTGAAACTGCTTTGACACCCTTCTCACGTATATTCCCCTTTCCTAACACCGCTTTGACTCTCGACTTCACGTACCATTCTTCCTAACACCACTTTGACACTCGACTTCACGTACCTTCCTCCCTAATACTGTTATGGCACTCGACTTCACGTTCCTTCCTCCCTCCCTAACACTGTTATGACACTTGACTATACGTACATTCCTCCCAAACACCGCTTTGACTCAACTTCACGAACATTCCTCCCTAACACCGCTTAGACTATCGACTTCACATACCTTCCTCCCTAACACCGCTTTGACTCGACTTGACGTACCTTCCTCCCTAACATCGCGTTGATACTCGACTTCACGTACCTTGCTCCCTAACCCCGCTTTGACACTGAACTTCACGTACCTTCCTCCCTAACACTGACACTCGACTTCACGAACATTCCTCCCTAACACCGATTTGACTCTCGTCTTCAAGTACCCTCCTCCCTAACACCGCTTTGAATCCCCACTTCACGTGCCTTCCTCCCTAACACCGTTTTGACTCTCGACTTCAAGTACCTTCCTCCCTAACACCGCTTTGACACTTGACTTCACGTACCCTCCTCTCTAACACTGTTTTGACACTCCACTTCACGTACATTCCTCCCTAACACCGCTTGGACTCTCGACTACACGTACATTCCTCCCTAATACCGCTTTGACTCTGAACTTGAAGCACATCATTCGCCAAATCGACTTTGATATTTGAGCTTTGGTACACTTTCCTGCAGAAATTATTTTATTTTGATAGGTGAAATGAACCTGAAACTGATAGTTACGAAACATGCCTAACCCCAAGTCCTATCCCGATTCCTCCCTAACACCGCTTTGACACTACCTCACGTATTTTCCTCACTAACACTGCTTTGACACTTGACATCACGTACCTTCCTCCCTAACACTGCTTTGACACTCGACTTACGTACATTCCTCCCTAACATCGCTTTGACTCTGAACTTGAAGCACATCATTCGCCAAATCGACTTTGATATTTGAGCTTTGGTACACTTTCCTGCAGAAATTATTTTATTTTGATAGGTGAAATGAACCTGAAACTGATAGTTACGAAACATGCCTAACCCCAAGTCCTATCCCGATTTCTCCCTAACACCGCTTTGACACTACCTCACGTACATTCCTGCTTTGTCACTCGAGTTGACGTACATTCCACCCTAACACCGCTTTTACTCTCGACTTCAAGTACATTCCTCCCTAACACCGCTTTGACACTTAACTTTACGTAGCTTCCTCCTTAACACTGCTTTGCCACTCTCTCTTCTCACATAAATTCTTCCCTAACAGCGCTTTGACACTGAACTTCAAGCACATCATTCTACCACTCCACTTCAACATTTCACCTGAGGTACAGTTTTGTAGTAATCACAGCTACATAGATATCAGCCAGTATAGGAGACAGGCTTACCTGCCGGTTAAAACCCTGAGAGAAGTCGTCTATCACGTCCTGTCAGTCTCAAGTCAAGTCCTTCTCTGGCTTCTTTTGCAAGCCCGCGAGTTACTCTCATTGGCTAGAGGGCAATCAGCGCCCTCTACCAGGGGAGATAACTCTATAGTAAAGCAAGACAGTGAGAAAACCTATTCTCACTACACCCTTCTCCCTTTTCTTTTTGGGGAAGGGCATACCAGCGACTGACAGAGTCTAAAACTCCAGCAAAGTATTCCCAATGATAAAAAAAACATACCATAAAAGTACGGAACTGTACCTAAAGCTTTCTCTACTTTGAACTGGGCTAAAAACCGGACATAACCTAAGAAAACTCTACGTAAAATTAGTCCGACAATAAAATACCCAACCCCAGATCATGGAAGCTGATCTCTAACCCCAACCCTCAGGTCGATTTTTCAGCAGACCTCTAATTTCCCCCAAGGAGATCCAAAGGAGCTGGCGCGAACTGGCCCACTTTTGGTACCAGTCCGACTCACTCTGGAATCTACCTTTCCCCCCAACCTCCCCTTCCCCTCATAAATTAAGGGCTCACTCAATTTTATAATCTGTCAGCCCCTCTTAAACTGAGAGGCTGGCTACACTATACAGCCTGTCAAGAAACAGACTGACTAAGGAAATACTTGCCAGACTCTCCTAAATTGAGGGACTGGCTAGATCAGACAATCGAAGAATAATTTTGACAAAATGCACCTGACATTTTATAATCTGTCAGCCCCTCTTAAACTGAGAGGCTGGCTACACTATACAGCCTGTCAAGAAACAGACTGACTAAGGAAATACTTGCCAGACTCTCCTAAATTGAGGGACTGGCTAGATCAGACAATCGAAGAATAATTTTGACAAAATGCACCTGACATTTTATAATCTGTCAGCCCCTCTTAAACTGAGAGACTGGCTACACTATACAGCCTGTCAAGAAACAGACCGACTAATGAAATAATTGCCCGACTCTCGTACATTGAGGGACTGACTATATTAGACAGTCTATCAAGTTTTGACTAACGACAATAACTATCAGACTGTCAGCACTCGTTGAGAGCTTGCTCAGTTTGACAACCTATCAGTCCCTATTAAATTGAAAGACTGGCTATAATCAGGCTGACCAACAAATAACTGCCAGACTTCCCTAACTAGAGGGACTGGCTATATCAGATATCCCATCAAGAATAGTCTGACTTAGGCAATAACTGCAAGACACTCAGTCTCTCAATAGTTGATTGACTGGCTAGCGAACATAGTCTGACTAAAACAGTAACTGCCTGTCAGTCCTCCATACATTGTGGGACTACTCATATAGCTCAAGGCTTCAGGAAACCAGTATCCTCTGTATGCATCAACAGAGACACACACATGAAGAATCAACGCATGTGAAACACCCGTGCACAAGGTGCCGCTAACACGTCAACTCAACATGTGAATGAATCTGCAGGACCAGAAGGAATATCGGAATCCATTGAACAGAAGTGCACTGCGTTGCTGGTGTTACCGCATTGCCAATGATCAATTAGCCAGGGTCTGAATAAACATATCCAAAATGATCCCCGAATTTGATCAGACATAATGCTTCACAGCGAGCATTTAACCAAACAAGGTCAAGGCTTGTCCGATGTCTGACTTTTATTTCAGACCCTGATTCATTAAATTAAACCGGGATGACAAACACCGGTACATAACGCACTGAGGCTTCCATAGAGAAGACACAAGCAGAGTTGTGGCCACAAACTCCCCTGGCCCTGTGTCTCCAATATGGATTGCCCCGTCATTCTCTCCCCTTGTTAAATCACCCCTCACAATTCGCACACCTCTCCTCGGCAAAAACTCATGTAGCATCCAAGTAACTTACATTTAACACCATTTAACCATTGCCGAATGATGTGCCAACCGTGAGGGCTGAACCCACAGATAAAATTTAACCCAACCCACCATTCCACAACCCCATCCACTCCACTTTCACTCAAGCCTTTCTCCTAACCCCCTAAAAAGTTGAACATATCTCCATCACACCACCACGCAACACACACTGCACATTTTTCCAACACACATCACATATTCTCCCAACACACCAACTGTTCTAAAATAGGTACACACACCACACTCTACTGAACACTCAATCTATCAAAAATAATCATTCTAAAATATAGGCCCACACATCACAAATCCACCAACACACCATTATCCAACACACCACATTATTATTCAACATCCACACATATCACAGATTTCTTGTCCGACATTTTATCATTTTTTTATCTTTTCCCCCAAAAACCAAAAAATAACCTACACAACATCAAACCAATATGCCAGATCACCTACATCAAAGTACAAAGACATCACCAACATCAAAATCAACTCAAAACAGTGTGCTAGATGGCACCACATCCCAATGCCCACTGCCAATCTGCATTGCCTCCCTAACATTACCAATGCTAAAACATAACTAAACTAAAGCTCTGTCCAAACCGGTCGGCATGCCTTAGCATTTCACTGCAGGAACCCCCATGTTCCCAATGACCAGGGCCTTCTTCTTAAAATCAACAACACAGCCGTAAGCAGGCAGAAAGTCCGAGCCCAGTAACAAATCCTGAACCACCGGGGCTACAATCATGTCTCCAAAACAGTTAAACCCTGCAATGGAAAGGGGGACCTGTCGAACCAACATTCCCATACTGGCCGTACCCTGAAATGCACCAGTTAGCTTAATGGGAGTGGATGACAGTCCCGTAAGCCCTAACTTTCCAAATAATTCCGGACTCATCACTGTTACCTGAGAAGCAGTATCCACTTTCGCACTCACTGGAACGGACCCGACCCTGACCGGAACTACCATTGCCCCCTTCCGAGCCCCAGACACGGTAACGCCTCGAACGGCAGCAGTCGACCTGGCACAATCTGACAAGGAAGGTCCTCCCGTGGTAACCAACCCATCAAGATTAGTGCGAACGGGGCAACTTCGACTTATGCGTCCTAATTGGTGACAAAGATGGCATTGTACTTGGGGACATCGGAAGCTCTTATGCCCATTTTCCCCACACGAGTAACAGGTAACTCTGTTAATAGGAGCTTCACTGGCTACCGGTAGCTCGGGAGAATTAACAAGTCTCAATGGAGACTCACCCCGACCCTCCCGTAAAAAATCCCCTCCCACAGACTCGAGTTCTGTGGAAACTAGACGGACCCCTGCTACATTCAAAGCTTGATGATTATACAGTGAGACGTTCACACATGTCAACGCCTCCTGAATAGTTTTGGGGTCTTTCTCCATAGCAAACAAAACTACAGCCTGTGGTCCATGACAACCTTTGAAAAATTGCTCCACGGCTATTGATTCGACTAACTCACGTGGAGCCCCCGGATACCCCTTCACAGCTATATGAACACACCTATAACCAAAATCAGCCAAAGTGTCATTGGCCCCTCGCTCCTCCATCTGCAACCGATGTCGGATTGCTTGAGGAGGCTCGAGATCGCCATATCGTTTGTCTAAGGCTTCAAACAGCTCATCAAAAGAATTACAAACTGCTTTCGGTAAGAAAGAGTAATACTCGATGGCCTTGCCATGCATGCACTCAGTCAAACGCTTTAGAGATTTTGCCTTGCTCCACTTCCGATCTTGAGCTTCTACTTCAAATTTAATTTTAAACGGCGACCAACCTTTGGCATCGCCGGAAAAAACTAATGTTTTCGGAAGTGGACAGCTGCTACTGCGTGTAAAAGGTGATGCCGAGGGGCTACGGCCACGTGATGTTAAAGGGCTACGGCTACGCCAGCGTACTGTTCGAGGACCACGGAGAAGTCGACGCGATCTCAAACTCGCTTTATGTTGCCGGATAGGCTGCGAAACATTTGACTCTATCAACTTATCTCCCCTGTCCTCCTGACCAGGAGCAATGCCAGAATGATCAATGGATGGAGAAGAATGGCTACCTTTGTGCTCCTCCCCAACCTTACTATGTGAAGGGTGCTCCACCCTCTGATGATGCTCTGACCCCTCGCAAGCCTTCACCACCCCTGTATGCGCATACGGTGCATGCTGGGCACCCTCACCAGCATTGGATTCCCCACCCCTCAACCCCGGCGTTTGCACAAGATTGACCACAGACAAATTTTTCTGCTCAACATTACATGTACCCGTTGACAGCCTAACCGCACCACCACCAGACTGCACTGAACTAGCATGAGCCCCCACCCCTCTAACCATTGGACTAGTCCCCTGGTCCTGCATCATTGTCATAATCATTCAAGTTGATTACCCCTGCCCCTAATCTAGTCTCCATCCCTGTCGATTCCGTTCCCACCCAGTTCTCCAATTTACAAACCGTATCAACACATTGTGTCAATGTCCCGTGGAGCTTCTTCTGGTTAGATACTAGCTCACCGATTCTGGTAACACATTCACCCTCGTTAGATACCAGCTGACCGATCTTGTTAGCACATTCTCGCAAGCTCTGAGAGACACTGAACAACAGATTCCCTTTCCCCCCTTAAAATTTGTATGTGATTTTCCATCTCAGTTCGCTACATGTTTTTCAATTAATTCTGAAACATACTCCGGACAACTGGAACCATCTACCCCACTAATAAGAGAATTCTCCATCAATGAATTCTCCTGGACTTGTTCAATATGTGCCGTCGATACGTCTACTGGTACCAGTTCTGCCATGGTGTGAATTGCGAGACTCCACAAAATGCAAATGAAAATATTCAATAAACTGCAATACTCACTTCCAAAATGGCTGCCATGAAATAAATTTACCTGCCTTACTTCATTTGTCAAAATACTATCAACCAGACTCGCCTCCAATGGTACAAATCTAGCTACAATAAATTCCAACCAAGCTGCAGAAAAAATGAAATGCGCAGCTCAAAACTTACCGGCCAACCAACTTGACAGCAATGGCTGTGATGTACAATAACTTCTGTTTTCTGTATAAAACAGAAATAAGTAGTAGTGTCAACTACTCACACTCAGTGAGTTTCCATTCCAGAAACTCAACGAAACAAATGAAAGAATGAAACACTTAGGAGCTGAATGCACACGCGTTACCGCAGTCAATGCGTTCTAGTGTGCTTATTCAACTCAAACCCATCAGGAAAAATGAAAAAGAACAAGACCCTTCAAAACAAGTGCATCACGGATTACCGCAGTCAACGCGTTGTTGGCGAAGTCCAGAAACTAGAAACAAACCAAGCCAAATAAAATACAAAATAATTTATTCCCGAATGTTACCCTTCAAGTTACTGTCGTTGTTGTTCCAAATGAACAACAACAATGTGTCAGTAAACTCGCAAAATTTTCAAAAGGAACGCGAACTCAAACCAAATTGTAAACTGGGGTAGTTCAAGATAACCCCGCTTCACTCGCGATAAATTGTCCCAAGACGAATAATGGCAAATAAACCCGACCTGACGAAAGAGGAGACTATCAAGGGTCCAATTTTCGTCACAACTCACAGACTGTTTTTGGCTCAATTCACGGAACAATCACTGCCAAGCCATACCATATACTGCACAGAGCTTGAGAACTATTGCCGTATAATCATTAGTTAACAACTAATGAAAGTCTACGCACTTTCATTCGGAAAATCCGCCATTGAACAGCTGTTGAACTCCCAAAAAACGTGTTCATGCTGACGAGGAAAAATTATCCCAGAATTTCGTTGGAAGTTCAAAATTCCACAAAATCCCTTCTATAATGTAACACACTTCCAGCTTATATCGACCCAATCGTAAAAGAAAGCCAACAAGTTTGTCAGGACTCGGAAATGAAGATTTTCACACGCAAATTTTCTCCAAATACAAATTACAAGATGCCCGACAGCAAAAGGCAAACTTAAGCCCGGATAGCCAACCAGATCAAATTTGTCTACAATGGACCAATTTGAACTGATTAATTAAACTTCTAGACACCAGTTGTGGTAATTTCAGCTACATAGATATCAGCCAGTACAATGGACAGGCTTACCTGCCGGTTAACACCCTGAGAGTAGTAGTCTGTACGTCCTGTCAGTCCAAGATCTGTTATCTTCTCTGGCTTCTTTTGCAAGCCCGCGAGTTACTCTCATTGGCTAGAAGGCAATCAGCGCCCTCTACCAGGTGAGAAAGGGGAGACAACTCTTGTAATAATAATAAAGCACTTATCTCCCCTGCATCATTGACATAATGTTCGCTTAAGTCCAATACTGACAAGTTAGAAAACCTATTCTCACTACACCACCAATAATATGATGGCAGCCCTCGCAATTCAGAAATTGTTCAAGATGTAAAATTACATTATCCCCCATTCAGCCCCATGTTAAACATGGCCGAGGAAAAGTCCATTTGCTTCAGCTTTTTGTGTCGGCAATGCCGAATGCCGACGCCAATTGCGAGGGCTGTGATGGTCAATTGGTTATGATTGTGAAAGAGAAGAACTGAACAGGAGAGTGGATATCTCAAAAAGATTTACTTCAAGAAACCAAAAACAAATATCACAACTCAACATTTGTAACAATTCACAGCACCGTCTGGCCTGAAGTTACAAGGAATCAAACAGTTTAAAAAATCATCCTGGTAATTAACAGCGACATTTTCGCACTAAAAATATATCCACACATACATCATTTGTGTACATTCCTGAACGGTTGTGTATTGTTAAAGGTGAAATGCAAAGGTTTTTAGATTCTTCGTTTTATATACATGTAAGTTGAATAATAATAGAAATATCAGTCTATCCACCCTGCAACAGAAAGGGGAACCTGTCGAACCAACATTCCCATACTGGCCGTACCCGAAAATGCACCAGTTAGCTTAATGGGAGTAGATGATAGCCCTGTAAGCCCTAACTTTTCAAATAAGTCCGGACTCATGACTGTAACCCGAGAAGCAGTATCCACTATAGCTCTCACTGGAACTGACCCGACCCTGACCGGAACTACCATTGCCCCCTCCCGAGCCCCAGACACGGCAATGCCTCTAACGGCAGCAGTCGACCCGGCACCATCCGACAAGGCAGGTCCTCCCGTGGTAACCAACCCATCAAGATTAGTGCAAACGGGGCAACTTCGACTTATGTGCCCTAATTGGCGACAAAGATGGCACCATATTTGGGCACATCGGAAGCTCTTATGTCCATTTTGTCCACACGGGTAACAGGTAACTCTGTTAATAGGGGCTTCACAGGCTACCGGTAGCTTGGGAGAAGTAACAAGTCTCACTGGACTCACTCCGACCCTCCCGTAAAAAATCTCCTCCCACAGACTCGATTCCGTGGCTCCCGGTAGCTTGGGAGAAGTAACAAGTCTTACTGGAGACTCACCCCGACCCTCCCGTAAGACTCGATTTCCGTGGAAACTAGACGGACCCCTGCTACATTCAAAGCTTGATGATTATACAGTGAGGCGTTCACACATGTCAACGCCTCCTGAATAGTTTTGGGGTCTTTCACCTTTAATAGCAAACAAAACTACAGCCTGTGGTTCATGACAACCTTTGGAAAATTGCTCCATGGCTATCGATTCGACTAACTCGCGTGGAGCCCCCGGATACCCTTTCACAGTTAAATGAACACACCTATAAGCAAAATCAGCCAAAGTGTCATCGGACCCTCGCTCCTCCACCTGCAACCGATGTCGGATTGCTTGAGGAGGCTCGAGATCGTCATACCGTTTGTCTAAGGCTTCAAACAGCTCATCAAAAGAATTACAAACTGCTTTCGGTAAGAAAGAGTAATACTCGATGGCCTTGCCATGCATGCACCCAGTCAAACGCTTTTAGAGACTTTGCCTTGCTCCACTTCCGATCTTGAGCTTCTAATTCAAATGTAATCTTAAACGGCGACCAACCTTTGGCATCGCCGGAAAAAACTAATGTTTTCAGAAGTGGACGGCTGCTACTACGTGTAAAAGGTGATGCCGAAGGGCTACGGCCACGCCATCGTACTGTTGGAGGACCACGGAGAAGACGACGCAATCTCAAACTCTCTTTATGTTGCCGCATAGGCTGCGAAACATTTGACCCTATTAACTTATCTACCTTGTCCTCCTGACCAGGAGCAATGCCAGAATGATCAATGGATGGAGAGGAATGGCTACCTTTGTGCTCCTCCCCAACCTTACTATGTGAAGGGTGCTCCACCCTCTGATGATGCTCTGACCCCTCGCAAGCCTTCACCACCCCTGTATGCGCATACGGTGCATGCTGGGCACCCTCACCAGCATTGGATTCCCCACCCCTCAACCCCGGCGTTTGCACAAGATTGACCACAGACAAATTTTTCTGCTCAACATTACATGTACCCGTTGACAGCCTAACCGCACCACCACCAGACTGCACTGAACTAGCATGAGCCCCCACCCCTCTAACCATTGGACTAGTCCCCTGGTCCTGCATCATTGTCATAATCATTCAAGTTGATTACCCCTGCCCCTAATCTAGTCTCCATCCCTGTCGATTCCGTTCCCACCCAGTTCTCCAATTTACAAACCGTATCAACACATTGTGTCAATGTCCCGTGGAGCTTCTTCTGGTTAGATACTAGCTCACCGATTCTGGTAACACATTCACCCTCGTTAGATACCAGCTGACCGATCTTGTTAGCACATTCTCGCAAGCTCTGAGAGACACTGAACAACAGATTCCCTTCCCCCCCTTAAATTTTGTATGTGATTTTCCATCTCAGTTCGCTACATGTTTTTCAATTAATTCTGAAACATACTCCGGACAACTGGAACCATCTACCCCACTAATAAGAGAATTCTCCATCAATGAATTCTCCTGGACTTGTTCAGTATGTGCCGTCGATACGTCTACTGGTACCAGTTCTGCCATGGTGTGAATTGCGAGACTCCACAAAATGCAAATGAAAATATTCAATAAACTGCAATACTCACTTCCAAAATGGCTGCCATGAAATAAATTTACCTGCCTTACTTCATTTGTCAAAATACTATCAACCAGACTCGCCTCCAATGGTACAAATCTAGCTACAATAAATTCCAACCAAGCTGCAGAAAAAATGAAATGCGCAGCTCAAAACTTACCGGCCAACCAACTTGACAGCAATGGCTGTGATGTACAATAACTTCTGTTTTCTGTATAAAACAGAAATAAGTAGTAGTGTCAACTACTCACACTCAGTGAGTTTCCATTCCAGAAACTCAACGAAACAAATGAAAGAATGAAACACTTAGGAGCTGAATGCACACGCGTTACCGCAGTCAATGCGTTCTAGTGTGCTTATTCAACTCAAACCCATCAGGAAAAATGAAAAAGAACAAGACCCTTCAAAACAAGTGCATCACGGATTACCGCAGTCAACGCGTTGTTGGCGAAGTCCAGAAACTAGAAACAAACCAAGCCAAATAAAATACAAAATAATTAATGTTACCCTTCAAGTTACTGTCGTTGTTGTTCCAAATGAACAACAACAACGTGTCAGTAAACTCGCAAAATTTTCAAAAGGAACGCGAACTCAAACCAAATTGTAAACTGGGGTAGTTCAAGATAACCCCGCTTCACTCGCGATAAATTGTCCCAAGACGAATAATGGCAAATAAACCCGACCTGACGAAAGAGAAGACTATCAAGGGTCCAATTTTCGTCACAACTCACAGACTGTTTTTGGCTCAATTCACGGAACAATCACTGCCAAGCCATACCATATACTGCACAGAGCTCGAGAACTATTGCTGAATAATCATTAGTTAACAACTAATGAAAGTCTACGCACTTTCATTCGGAAAATCCGCCATTGAACAGCTGTTGAACTCCCAAAAAACGTGTTCATGCTGACGAGGAAAAATTATCCCAGAATTTCGTTGGAAGTTCAAAATTCCACAAAATCCCTTCTATAATGTAACACACTTCCAGCTTATATCGACCCAATCGTAAAAGAAAGCCAACAAGTTTGTCAGGACTCGGAAATGAAGATTTTCACACGCAAATTTTCTCCAAATACAAATTACAAGATGCCCGACAGCAAAAGGCAAACTTAAGCCCGGATAGCCAACCAGATCAAATTTGTCTACAATGGACCAATTTGAACTGATTAATTAAACTTCTAGACACCAGTTGTGGTAATTTCAGCTACATAGATATCAGCCAGTACAATGGACAGGCTTACCTGCCGGTTAACACCCTGAGAGTAGTAGTCTGTACGTCCTGTCAGTCCAAGATCTGTTATCTTCTCTGGCTTCTTTTGCAAGCCCGCGAGTTACTCTCATTGGCTAGAAGGCAATCAGCGCCCTCTACCAGGTGAGAAAGGGGAGACAACTCTTGTAATAATAATAAAGCACTTATCTCCCCTGCATCATTGACATAATGTTCGTTTAAGTCCAATACTGACAAGTGAGAAAACCTATTCTCACTACACTATCAATAATATGATGGCAGCCCTCGCAATTCAGAAATTGTTCAAGATGTAAAATTACATTATCCCCCATTCAGTCCCATGTTAAACATGGCCGAGGAAAAGTCCATTTGCTTCAGCTTTTTGTGTCGACAATGCCGAATGCCGACGCCAATTGCGAGGGCTGTGATGGTCAATTGGTTATGATTGTGAAAGAGAAGAACTGAACAGGAGAGTGGATATCTCAAAAAGATTTACTTCAAGAGACCAAAAACAAATATCACAACTCAACATTTGTAACAATTCACAGCACCGTCTGGCCTGAAGTTACAAGGAATCAAACAGTTTAAAAAATCATCCTGGTAATTAACAGCGACATTTTCGCACTAAAAATATATCCACACATACATCATTTGTGTACATTCCTGAACGGTTGTGTATTGTTAAAGGTGAAATGCAAAGGTTTTTAGATTCTTCGTTTTATATACATGTAAGTTGAATAATAATAGAATATCAGTCTATCCACCCTGCAACAGAAAGGGGAACCTGTCGAACCAACATTCCCATACTGGCCATACCCGAAAATGCACCAGTTAGCTTAATGGGAGTAGATGATAGCCCTGTAAGCCCTAACTTTTCAAATAAGTCCGGACTCCTGACTGTAACCCGAGAAGCAGTATCCACTATAGCTCTCACTGGAACTGACCCGACCCTGACCGGAACTACCATTGCCCCCTCCCGAGCCCCAGACACGGCAATGCCTCTAACGGCAGCAGTCGACCCGGCACCATCCGACAAGGCAGGTCCTCCCGTGGTAACCAACCCATCAAGATTAGTGCAAACGGGGCAACTTCGACTTATGTGCCCTAATTGGCGACAAAGATGGCACCATATTTGGGCACATCGGAAGCTCTTATGTCCATTTTGTCCACACGGGTAACAGGTAACTCTGTTAATAGGGGCTTCACAGGCTACCGGTAGCTTGGGAGAAGTAACAAGTCTCACTGGACTCACCCCGACCCTCCCGTAAAAAATCTCCTCCCACAGACTCGATTCCGTGGAAACTAGACGGACCCCTGCTACATTCAAAGCTTGATGATTATACAGTGAGGCGTTCACACATGTCAACGCCTCCTGAATAGTTTTGGGGTCTTTCTCCTTAGCAAACAAAACTACAGCCTGTGGTTCATGACAACCTTTGGAAAATTGCTCCATGGCTATCGATTCGACTAACTCGCGTGGAGCCCCCGGATACCCTTTCACAGTTAAATGAACACACCTATAAGCAAAATCAGCCAAAGTGTCATCGGACCCTCGCTCCTCCACCTGCAACCGATGTCGGATTGCTTGAGGAGGCCCGAGATCGTCATACCGTTTGTCTACGGCTTCAAACAGCTCATCAAAAGGATTACAAACTGCTTTCGGTAAGAAAGAGTAATACTCGATGGCCTTGCCATGCATGCACCCAGTCAAATGCTTTTAGAGATTTTGCCTTGCTCCACTTCCGATCTTGAGCTTCTAATTCAAATGTTCTCTTAAACGGCGACCAACCTTTGGCATCGCCGGAAAAAACTAATGTTTTCAGAAGTGGACGGCTGCTACTTCGTGTAAAAGGTGATGCCGAGGGGCTACGGCTACGGCATCGTACTGTTGGAGGACCACGGAGAAGACGACGCAATCTCAAACTCCCTTTATGTTGCCGGATAGGCTGCGAAACATTTGACCCTATTAATTTATCTACCTTGTCCTCCTGACCAGGAGCAATGCCAGAATGATCAATGGATGGAGAGGAATGGCTACCTTTGTGCTCCTCCCCAACCTTACTATGTGAAGGGTGCTCCACCCTCTGATGATGCTCTGACCCCTCGCAAGCCTTCACCACCCCTGTATGCGTACAAGGTGCATGCTGGGCACCCTCACCATCATTGGATTCCCCACCCCTCAACCCCGGCGTTTGCACAAGATTGACCACAGATAAATTTTCCTGCTCAACATTACATGTACCCGTTGACAGCCTAACCGCACCACCACCAGACTGCACTGAACTAGCATGAGCCCCCACCCCTCTAACCATTGGACTAGTCCCCTGGTCCTGCATCATTGTCATAATCATTCAAGTTGGTTACCCCTGCCCCTAATCTAGTCTCCATCCCTGTCGATTCCGTTCCCACCCAGTTCTCCAATTTACAAACCTTATCAACACATTGTGTCAATGTCCCGTGGAGCTTCTTCTGGTTAGATACTAGCTCACCGATTCTGGTAACACATTCACCCTCGTTAGATACCAGCTGACCGATCCTGTTAGCACATTCTCGCAAGCTCTGAGAGACACTGAACAACAGATTCCCTTTCCCCCCTTAAATTTTGTATGTGATTTTCCATCTCAGTTCGCTACATGTTTTTCAAGTAAATCTGAAACATACTCCAGACAACTGGAACCATCTACCCCACTAATAAGAGAATTCTCCATCAATGAATTCTCCTGGACTTGTTCAATATGTGCCGTCGATACGTCTACTGGTACCAGTTCTGCCATGGTGTGAATTGCGAGACTCCACAAAATGCAAATGAAAATATTCAATAAACTGCAATACTCACTTCCAAAATGGCTGCCATGAAATAAATTTACCTGCCTTACTTCATTTGTCAAAATACTATCAACCAGACTCGCCTCCAATGGTACAAATCTAGCTACAATAAATTCCAACCAAGCTGCAGAAAAAATGAAATGCGCAGCTCAAAACTTACCGGTCAACCAACTTGACAGCAATGGCTGTGATGTACAATAAATTCTGTTTTCTGTATAAAACAGAAATAAGTAGTAGTGTCAACTACTCACACTCAGTGAGTTTCCATTCCAGAAACTCAACGAAACAAATGAAAGAATGAAACACTTAGGAGCTGAATGCACACGCGTTACCGCAGTCAATGCGTTCTAGTGTGCTTATTCAACTCAAACCCATCAGGAACAAGAGCCCAAGGGGCTTCAATATACGCCCGTATATCTGGAATTACATTGGTTCAAATTTCAAGATTGTTTGATAGCCTTGATTCCAATTGATCTAGCAATCCAGAGAAAGGTCTACAATTTTTTGCTTATAAGAATGTAACATATATCACATCTTATATTGAATGATAAACTAAAATGAGCTCAACTCTTGGTAACTAGTTGATCTTGAAGCAAGAGCTTAGAGCTCACATATCCCACACTGAAATCGACAATAGTCAAACACAAGAAAATAGTAGTTTTCCTGCAAATGGATTCCTTTCAAACAAGAGAATTTTTCATGAAGGAAGAAGAAAGAGATGAAGTAAACCTTTGTCCTTGAGTTAATAAACAGGTGTGAAGTTCATAAAGGACTCCTCTCCCCGTTAAATTAGTAAATGTATGGTTTTTATTTCACAACAGTTTAACTAAATGAAGCGTTTTAAACATGGGAGACAACTCCACAGGACAATACCATATAAATGCAGGGGAAAGAACTTCGAATATTCCAACAATATTCCAACACATTTAGTCAGCTAAGCTCGATTCAGTTTTGGGGGACTGCGACCTAGACCTTTGACAAATTGATCTCATATGTATGGCTCCACTTTGCCATGCGAGTAAGGTATACTCAAAGTTTGGTACCAATCCATACCTTGAAACTAGAGCTATCCCATGGACAACAAATGTTAATGGTTGAATGGACAGAACGCAACATCGCATTACACGACCTCATCTTCGAGAGGCATATGAAAATGTGACTTTTAATGATTTCTTGATTTTGGGGTCACAGTGACCTTGACCTTTGACCTTCACCTCAATTTTGGTACACAACACATCGTCTTCTCTCAATCTAGCAATGCACACAAAAATCATGATTTTTAATGATTTCCTGATTTTGGGGTCACAGTGACCTTGACCTTTGACCTTGGCCTAAATTTTGGTACATGACAAACCGTCTCCCCTCAATTTCTCAATGAACACAAAAAGTCATGATTTTTAACAATTTCACGATTTTGGGGTCAGTGACCTTGACCTTTGACCTTGACCTACATTTTGGTATGTGACACACTGTGTCCCCCTAATGTATCTACTGACACAAAAAATGTTATTTTTGATAATTTCCTAATTTTGGGGTCGGTGACCTTTGACCTTGACCTAATTTTTGGTAAGCATCACTTGATTTCCGCCTATTGAATCCACTCAGAAAAAATTAGAAATTTTAAACGATTTCCTGATTTTTCGATCACACTGACCTTTGACCTTTGACCTTGACCTACATTTACTATGCAACACAGCGTTCCCCCCCCCCCAGGGCATCCACTCACCAAAAATTAGAACTGTAGATAGAAAACTGTCAACGATCAATGATTTTCTGATTTTTGGCAACAGTGACCTTTGACCTCTGACCTCGACCTCAATTTTGGTACGCGACACATCGTCTCCACCTGGCGTATCCACTCACAAAAAATTGCAACTGTGGACAGAAAACGTTCACAGATATAGACCGGACACCAACACTTCAGTGATTTCCTGTTTTTTAGGCCAGTGACCTTTGACCTGTGACCTCGACCTTCATTTTGGTAGGCGACACATCGTCTCCCCATAGGATATGCACTCACCAAAAATTGGAGCTGTGGATAGGAAACTGTCCCAGATATAGACCGGACACGAGAACCGGACGGAAACCGCCATCACATAATACGACCGCCTTTTGGGCGGGCGTATAAAAATGAAAAAGAACAAGACCCTTCAAAACAAGTGCATCACGCATTACCGCAGTCAACGCGTTGTTGGCGAAGTCCAGAAACTAGAAACAAACCAAGCCAAATAAAATACAAAATAATTTATTCCCGAATGTTACCCTTCAAGTTACTGTCGTTAAAACTCGCAAAATTTTCAAAAGGAACGCGAACTCAAACCAAATTGTAAACTGGGGTAGTTCAAGATAACCCCGCTTCACTCGCGATAAATTGTCCCAAGACGAATAATGGCAAATAAACCCGACCTGACGAAAGAGAAGACTATCAAGGGTCCAATTTTCGTCACAACACACAGACTGTTTTTGGCTCAATTCACGGAACAATCATTGCCAAGCCATACCATATACTGCACAGAGCTTGAGAACTATTGTCGTATAATCATTAGTTAACAACTAATGAAAGTCTACGCACTTGCATTCGGAAAATCCGCCATTGAACAGCTGTTGAACTCCCAAAAAACGTGTTCATGCTGACGAGGAAAAATTATCCCAGAATTTCGTTGGAAGTTCAAAATTCCACAAAATCCCTTCTATAATGTAACACACTTCCAGCTTATATCGACCCAATCGTAAAAGAAAGCCAACAAGTTTGTCAGGACTCGGAAATGAAGATTTTCACACGCAAATTTTCTCCAATTACAAGATGGCCGACAGCAAAAGGCAAACTTACGCCAGGATCGCCAACCAGATCAAATTTGTCTACAATGGACCAATTTGAACTGATTAATTAAACTTCTAGACACCAGTTGTGGTAATTTCAGCCACATAGATATCAGCCAGTACAATGGACAGGCTTACCTGCCGGTTAACACCCTGAGAGAAGTAGTCTGTACGTCCTGTCAGTCCAAGGTCTGTTATCTTCTCTGGCTTCTTTTGCAAGCCCGCGAGTTACTCTCATTGGCTAGAAGGCAATCAGCGCCGTCTACCAGGTGAGAAAGGGGAGACAACTCTTGTAATAATAATAAAGCACTTGTCTCCCCTGCATCATTGACATAATGTTCGTTTAAGTCCAATACCGACATGTGAGAAAACCTATTCTCACTACACCACCAATAATCTGATGGCAGCCCTCGCAATTCAGAAATTGTTCAAGTTGTAAAATTACGTTATCCCCCATTCAGCCCCATGTTAAACATGGCCGAGGAAAAGTCCATTTGCTTCAGCTTTTTGTGTCGGCAATGCCGAATGCCGACGCCAATTGCGAGGGCTGTGATGGTGATTGTGAAAGAGAAGAACTGAACAGGAGAGTGGATATCTCAAAAAGATTTACTTCAAGAGACCAAAAACAAATATCACAACTCAACATTTGTAACAATTCACAGCACCGTCTGGCCTGAAGTTACAAGGAATCAAACAGTTTAAAAAATCATCCTGGTAATTTTCGCACTAAAAATATATCCACACATACATCATTTGTGTGCATTCCTGAACGGTTGTGTATTGTTAAAGGTGAAATGCAAAGGTTTTTAGATTCTTCGTTTTATATACATGTACGGTAAGTTGAATAATAATAGAAATATCAGTCTATCCACTTCGCTTGGTTTAATTTGAAGTAGTTTGTCTGCTAGAAGCTTTTAAAAAGTTGGTACCCCAAGTACAGCGGATTTCCAATTTGCAAACCGGCATTGCTTACCTTTCCTTGATTGTGATGTCACGTCAGACCAGACTCTGGAAGACTGAATGTTACAAGTATTGACATCTGGCCAGGTGGTCTGATGTGACATCACAATCCAGCGCCAAACGAAGGCAGATAATTAAGCGATGCTGATTTCATTTCTGGAATCGGCCGGGCTTGAAATAGCAACTTTGAAGCACTTTTCTGAAGCTACTAGGCGACCAAATACCTCAGACAAAACCAAAAGAAGTAAATAGACATTTCACCTTTAAGAAATATTCATCAGAAAATTTGACTTATTTTTTAAGAAAGCAAACAGACTGGCATATTAAATCATGTAAATGGTCCACGATGAAAATAGAACAATTCCAATGATTCCATGAATTGGAGTAAATAATTATGTCATGAACTCAAACATGATAAATCAAGTTAGAAAGTTCAAACAACTTTAGAAAGACTATCATACAATGTAGCTATATAGTCAAAGTTTATAAAACTAGTCTTAGATGCAACTGGATTACAAGTGTGAGAATGGAAGAAGAATTTGTTGTGAGAAATGTTATGCACATTCTTGCATGTCTTGCCACAGTAACCCAATCTTAATAAATTAATATCCTATCAATGCTCCCCAATCGTACATGTCGCTGTATAGGATCTTACGTATTTCAATTGAATTCTGTGTTCTGAGCGCCCATAACATGGATATTTAATAGCATTATGGCATCGTGGTCGCATCTGGGCTCATCCATTTGCAGGTCGGGGAGGGGAGATATTTTCACTGTATCCATTTACCCCAATGTTTACACCAAAGATCAGTCCATGTATCTACCCCGTATTATGGTGCCACAATGTCAGGACCGCAGCAACATGAAAAGACTCCCCGCCAGCGAGCCGGCTAGTCCGGCTGAGCCAACCAAAAATTCTTTGTCATCAATGTTCCCTTCAAAGCACTATGAAGCATTCTCGGGATTGGTTAACACGCGAGTTACTGCAAGCCTGTTAGATCCTACAAGCGACAATATCCAAGTGGGGAGCAGATAGGATTTAATTTTAATTAGATTGACAGTAACCTCACCTCATTTCTAACATTGTTCACTTTGTGACAGTGATATTCTCATATCCACATAAAAGAGTTCCAAAGATGTTAAAAGGATATCGAGAAAATTGTAAAAAGAAACAGAGCTGCATAACACAGTAGTACGTAAAGTGGTGATTCACGCAGTCAAATGTTACCGCTTTAACAAGAATTTAGCCAGCAGTCCAAGATGATCCGAGGCTAAATTCCTGTTGGGTAAACCTCCAACTTGTCTCAGTTCCCCAGAAGATAAAAGCCCATAACGGCTTAAAAGTCGAAGTTTGTCTTCTTCAACATCGCGCGTCACAATTCTGTTCCGCTTGGTATGGATATTCTTCCGTCTCACATTGTAGAAAATGTAGTCCACAGTACAGCTTGCATAGTCATGTTTGGTGGTCACTTCTGGCTGGTTATGACCGAGGCGCTCTATCGTGTGTTTGTACACAGATACGAAGTTCAGCTTGTGCCACATGTAGCCTGTTCCTTGCGAGACCAGGGGAGGATGGTGGTGACTCAGTCTTGCCGACGGCCATCCGTAATTAAGCGACGATGGTCGCGGGGAACTATCGGAATCCGTGGACCCCGGCTCACACTCCTTACCTATATGGTCAGGTACAGAAACTTTCCGCTCGTGCAGGGTGCTGACATACTGGCACTGGTCTGTGATGCCCAGATCGGCCGGCAGTAACTGATTGGAGAGGTAAACGTCTCTACCTTGTCGGTACTCTCTCTGGCCCGACATTTCTCGACAAAGGAGCCCTTCATAGTGCAAGTAGCCTCGTACAATGAATTTGTACATATCGCTTTGAGGCTCCATGTTAAAATCTCCACAAACAATTACAGGTGCATAGCAGGAGCTCTGTGATTTACGGTTATCGGAGGCACTGCGCATCACATCCGTGTCATAGGACGCAACCTTGTCAAGCTCAGCGAAGAGCACACTTAGCTGAGCTAGTTTAACGTCACCACGCCTAGGGTTAAACAGCAAGTGGGTAGTTGCAATATACACATCAGATTCCTTGTGCCTCTCGTTTGCCTCTCCATTCGAATCCACCGATGTCAGTTTTGCGACAAGCGCTACATTGTCTCGATCTAACAGTCCACCTTTACAGTAACTTATTGGTATGGCTTCCGAAATCTTGAATTTATCACTTTTCACGAAAATGGCACACCCGTCTGGTTTGCTGCCAGTTCTTTTCTGGAATGTTCCTTCATATCCTAAGACAAAAGATGAAAAGCAAACAGTTAAATTAAAAGTTTGATGACATGAACGGAGGCTATAAAGAGCCCAGTTTGTCAGGTAAGAATCTTCAAACTGGGAACTCCTTGTGCAATATAGCTTGTCAAGCAGTTTTTATTTTTTGCAGGTTCCCTACATGACGTCACCTATTGTCTTTTTCTTACATAATAAAACAGGGGCTCTAGCAGAAAAATTTATGAAGAGAAGTTTCCTTCAGATAAAGAGGGCTACATTATTAAATGCATGGTTTTTGTACAATTGAATAGGATATATACATTGTAGTTCAACTGCAATTCCTTGATTTGATAGATACAGTCAGGGGAGACAACCCTAGTACTCTATACACTGATCATATAGGAGAGACAACTCTGAAGATTTGACTTTGTTGAGTAGACTGACATAGACCACAATAGATTAAAATAGGTCAAATTAAACCTTTGACTTTTGACCTCATTTAGGCGTAGAGCAATTTGTCAAATGTATCTTCATTCAAATTTTGAAATAAATTGAATCAATACTTTGTACATTATCGTGGTAACAATGGAAACATGACACACACATGACCTTGTGTATTCAGCCTTGCAGGCTTGTGTGAAACCCAGATTTTCTAACACACAGTACATGAAACATGTGTCATGCATATGCATTTCAATCGAAAATAATTAACAATTTTGAGTTGGCTACATGTATAGTCTGAACATAGCATACACGACAAATGTGAGGGACCAATCCACACCATTTTGAGTAACAGAAATGAAAATTTACAAGTCTAAAAGGAGCACTTCCAATAATAACTTGTATCACTCATATTAACTGTCTCAAGTCTATATGGTCCACAACACTGCAGTTCTAGGAATGTGTTCTACAAAACATGTATCTGAGATGACACATTTTGCTATTATCAAATTTACCTCTTGCTTCAAGTTGTGGCAGGAAAAACTCTGTGTAGTGGTCACTTTCAACTTCTTGAAGACAGAGAACCTAGTAAATGTAATAAATTATATACAGTATAGAGGCAGACTGGTACATGTATGCTGCAATAAATGCAAAATGATGCAAACAATGATAAACAGACCAGAAACCTAGCTTCACCGTGTTCAACAGAATAGGCTAACCACAGACTTTCAGCTGAAATATTGAAACAGTGAGTCTTAATTCAACATTCTATTGGGTATTGCTGAAAACAGGAACACTTGTGCATTTCAGGAATTTGGGGAGTCTCATTTTTAAATACTGAGTCTCAAAGACCCCCCCCCCCCCCCGAGACTCAGGGCTTAATGGGGGAGGAGGGCAGTTGTCAGAACAGCATTTATAGTCACTTAGCTGAAGCAACAATGTTAACATGAATTGCAGGCAAGCACCTAAAATGTGCGTGGACCCCTCAGCCTGTTTTTTTTTTAGTCAAGTAGGATCAGGGCTGCATTCCAAAAAACGTATGGGCACCCAAAACTCAAATGAAACAAAAAATGAAAGTGATAGATATAATAGACTTGGTTTTCACGTGAGTGGTGTGCTGGGATTACAGCATGCAAGAAAGTGTAGCTTTATCAGTGGCAATTTATGCATTGCACAAATGTGATAAGTTTAATGGCATAGAAACACACTGATTGACACTCTCCTAATCACTCGTTTTAAATAATTTCCAAGGTACAGTAACATGTTTGGTGACAAAAAATTGAAGCATTATGTTGTACCAGTTAAATGTGTGGACACAAATATGGTTCATGCAAAAGTTTTAGGATAAATCATATGATGTAAAATAGAATGATTTAACAGCAAAATTGAAGGAAAATGTTGTCCTTCATTTAAGGTGACGCGAAATTCAAACTACACTTCTGAAATAAATATGTTTTGTGCAAAAGCTTTAAGATAAATCACATGATGTGGAGTAGAATGATTTAATAGCAAAATTGAAGAAAAATGTTGTCCTTCATTTAAGGCGACGCGAAATTCACACTAACAGGGGTTCGATACTGCAGGGATTCCCCTGCCAGTTATTTCATATTATACTTCTGAAATAAAATATGGTTTGTGCAAAAGCTTTCTGATAAATCCATGCAGCAAAATTGAAGAAAAATGTTGTCCTTCATTT
>JAVTVY010012488.1:0-57820 GCA_036873755.1 Hanleya hanleyi
TAAACTATGACAGGCTGTCGTGCTTGTAAAATAGGCGGGAGCAGTTGATAACTCTCCTGGGTTGCACGAACGATCGTTTTGTTCGAGCAGGCGTTACGCGAATAAAGTCCCGCATAACCCTTTGTCCGTTCATGTGAATAATGAAAGCATCCAAGGCTGCTAAAAAACAGGGAAGGAATTGGTTCTGTTCAATATATTTCTGATGTGTCTCTCGTTGCATACGTGGTATGGATTTGTGAAGCGTAGCTCTAATTATTGAAGAGACTTCATCAATACTGTAAAGAAAGTCTAGGCAAATGAGAGCTGCGTATGTGGTACCAGTGGACGATGGAAACAATTTTGTCGAGGCGTTAAACTGCTATCACAATTGTTTGACGATCCAATGAAATTACCGTTCCCCGATGAAGAACACAACACCGAAGATTAAAAATTGAACCAGAAAGATTTTTGGTAGTAAACCTACAATATTGCCGAGGTCGGTGTCCGCATCGTAGTGGACAGTGTTGCCCAGGATGCATAGCGGAATTCATTCATGGTTTTTGTATTCATGGACACTGCAACCTGCAGTCAAAGCTCAATGACATTGTTATTGTAGACATGTACAAGAATAAAGTCACTGAATCTGATTCATATTCATAATTTATTTGTGTGGCAATTGACAACCAGAAAATAATATAAGTAGCCTATAGGTCTTCTTCAAGATTACACGTATGCCTACCGGTACATCGAATAATTATTTTAAAATCCATTCAGCAATTGCACACAGAAAAAATACCCTTACGTTACTAAAAAATTCAATCAGACACAGAAAACCATTATTAACATCAAAAAATAAATTTACCTCCACTGCCTGGCCCAAACGGAAAATTATTTTGTCAACTTCAACAGGTCAGAGCAAAGCACTAAGTGGGGTATATATCCAATCTAATTAAAATTAAATCCTAACGGCTTCCCCATTTGGATATGTCGCTGTTAGGATCTAACCGGCTTGCAGTAAGGCGCGTGTTGACCGATCCGGAGAGGTTTTCATAGTGCTTTGAAGGGAACGTAATGACAAGTGCTTTCTGGTTGGCTCAGCCGAAGCACACGCCAAGCTGTGGGGGAATCTTCTGATGTTGCCACCCACCCGCCAGGTTGGCTCCATAATGCGGGGTAGAATTATGGACTCGTCCTTGACGTAACCTTGAGTCCATGAACCTATCCCCCCTGCCCGACTCAAGTAAAGTAGTTAAAATGTGGTTGTGATGTCATAAGACTATTAAATATTCATGAGCTGGGCGCTCCGAACACAAAATTCAATTGAAATCAGTAAGATCCTACATAGCGACATATACGATTGGGGAGCATTGATAGGATATTAATTTATTAAGATTGGGTATATATCCCACCTAAGATATTAAATCAAAGTTTTGATATTGAAATATATCCTAATTGGGATATTTTCACCGATTTTCATACTAAACGGCAATGTCGGATTTCGGCATCAAAACTACCAAAAACAAGATAGAATCTACTTCACAAAACTGACAATACGATTGTATAATTTTGCTGACCTTTTCTTGTCGACATTATTATCTGTGCAATTGCAATTACGTGCAATACTTTTTGATGCTGTTGTTGCAGTATACTTCCCATCAATAACCACTGTTGTATGTCTTTAAACGAACAGAAGAACTACTAGCACAATATGCCAGCTTGAACATATGGAAGTATGAAAAAAATATTCAAATTGTGATATTTTATCCCAATTGGGATATATATCCCAGTTAGTCCTTTTCCCTGACCTGTTCAACGAGCTGTCATTACGGATATGGTAAGAATCAAGAACATTACTTTTGCTGGATGACAAATGATGCAGGACGATAAGATCAGTCAATTTGAAAATTGCAGTAAAAAAGGATGCTTTCGCTTGATGAAATAAATCAAGTTTTCCTTGCAAGAAATGTTTTCAAACTTAGCACACAAAACGGCGGCTTTCAGTCATGCCATGTGCATGCTTTCAGTCACGCAGTAGCGCGGAAACTTGCAACATTCATTTATTTGATAATATTAACACGTGTGCGCCGGGAAACAAGTAATGAATTCAGTGACGGGTATAAAACGTTTTACACACCTCGATCTGTCCGAATGTCACACTCGCACAGTGTCAAAACTCTCCAGTCGACTGATGGAACGAAAACGAAACTGCCTCCTCGTCTCTCCTTTTCAAACTCTCTCACCGGGACTGCACTATAATTTTGGCAGTGCGGTTCAGCCGATCTTAAAACATGACGTCTTTTCGTAAATTCGGTGTATTTCATTGGCTATCAGAACCGAAGATGAAGTGGGCATATTCCGTGACTACGACCTGTGCCATATTGACCAGTTTACAGACAAAACACAATCTTTCGAAGAAAATCTGTCAAGATATCAGCAGAAGTGTTGTCCAGGAAACGCATTCGACATATTCTTCAATATCTGCACCTAGAAACGGCTCGTCGTGAGCTTAATTCAGAGAAATTATTCGAAACTAGGTCGAACTACTTCATAGCGCATTCAATAAACGGAGTGACGCGGAACTTTCAGTCATTCTCTCATTTTGCGCAGGGGTGTTGTAATGAAAACCATACCGCTTGGATAGATCGCACCTCTGAAATTACCCATAAGCCAGTTCACCTAGCATGGCAAGAAACAGGGAATTTTCCCTGTTTAAAAATTGATATAATCTTACAAATATTTGTAATTTTCCCAGATATCGTCGAAATCTGGGGGCTGGCTCGCATCAAACTGTGAACCGGTGCATCAAGTCTCAGCGAGAGGATACTAGCCGCTTGTTGATTGGACGGGAGACGCCAACAGTGATGTGTGGACTCGTGCGATTGGACAGAATCTAGAAGCGACCCAATGGCCGATCGAATCGTTGGACAGGAGAAGGCTGAATCTGTGTCTGTGAAAACTTTCAAGAAATGGCCATTCGCTAAAGATTTTATCTATGAGAGTGACGAAAATGAGTGGTTGACATCACTCCACTACAGTATATGCAGCATCAACTGGGAAGCAATTGAAAAGGAGGCCAAACGTTGCCGGGGTGCCGTCGTGAGCTCGGTAAAACAATACGTGGATGGGTTACACCAAAAAAAAATTGTGCAACCACTTTTGGGTTACGCGAAGATAAAAGGTCACCTGAAAGTTTTTGGGTGTAACCCTTTTTCGGGTTACCTGGATTCCAAATTGATGCAGGCCTGGAAGCAATGTACGAGAGATCACTTTCGCCATTATCACTTTTGATTGCATTTCCAGTTTCCAGGAGAGTGAATACAGTAACTCCTCTGATAAATCGATCACCGGAAGTGATATTTGAGGTATTAAAAAATGAGAGATGATCGATTTATTGCAACTGAGGGAAATCGGTCATTCGCAAAAGTCGGAGAAATGGATCATCAAGTGCCCAGTTTCCGATACTACGATTTGTGACAACCGTGTCGGAGACGGTACAGGTGATTTATTTCAAATTCTACTCACGTAGGGTGTGATTCAATACAATCCAGCTAATACTCCAGCATCAGCTGAATTAATACCGTTATCAAACACGATCTAGCTCAAATGGTCAGTGGTCAATTGCCAAGTACTTGCTTGCAAACTTGCTCTAAGGGAGGGGAGACTACTCTAGTCAATAAATGATTCTGATTCTCCCTTAATTATAAGTTTACCGCCATACATGTTCAAATCCATTACAAGATTTCACACACTGAGGTCTGATTCATCAGATCCTTTAAAAGATTTTCCCACCAGCGCCGTATCCAGGGCCATGACCGGTAAACCGGTGCGAGCACCCAAACTCACGTGCCCAAATGAAAGGAAAATATTTTTTCTCAAAACATGCCACAAATTCGTTCTTTACCTTGTAGAAATGTTACAAAATACTTCTGTTAATATCTTTTCAACTTAGACATAACCGCTATTATAACTTCTGAGTTCGATACAAATCGAACGTGCGTTGCTGGCCACGCTTTATGCATTACCTACTAATAGGCAATGATCGCTGTGCTATGGTAGTTTTCGCCTGGTCTACCTACAGCAACCAAAAACTTGAGAACAACAGACGTGTGGGGAATGTGCTATATCGGTGGCAACAACGACGACGTGTTTGAGAGAACAGGATTACGGGAAAATAGGTGTGTTATTCCACTTTTTTAAAATCGGTAATTAATTATCACTGACCGTTCTTTCCAACCCTGATGTAAGTTAACAGCATCAGAGATTCTGAGGTTTTTGTGCTGCAGCAGCAACAGTAACATCAAATTTATGTGCCACAACCACATCGAATACGACCGGTGTCCCCCCAAAATCTCTGGATATGGCCCTGACCACTACGAGATCTGATACATTAGAAGACATTACCATACCAATCCTATAGTGGTTTGAAGCGATCTGGATCAGGCCAAGCTTTACCATGACAATACTCACCGTCAAACCATTTCTGAAAGTTTCATCACCGAGGAAAAATCTCATCATTCGAATTATCGAAGCTCCCTGCAAGAATAAAACAGCAAGAATAGAATGTTTCACACTCCATATTGAGTGGCTGTGTATCAGAGGAGATAGTGGCAAGCTGTCAGTTATTAAGGTAGAGGTACTGTAATAGATACTGGATTGTTGAACTGGCTACATAATTAGTTTGATCACCTTTCTAATTGGGACATCCCACAATGAAAGCCAAAAGAAATACAGTTTTGTTTCTGGTTGACAACCCTCAGAAACAGCGATTTTTTGTGACAAGAGTGAGTGAATTAGTGAGTGAATGATTTAACGTCGCTTTCAACTATATTTCAGACAGATCACAACGTTTGGGTCCTATTTCTTTTCACTCTGGGAACCTCATGGGTAGGGTCCTATTCAATTTTACACTCGGGAATCCCACTTGTGAGCTTTTCTACAAGAGCCCTGAATTTTTTTAGGGATACTCTTTTCTAACAAAAGCCCTGAATTAGATAGGTGATATTGTTTTCTCCTGGGGTCCTGAATTTGATTTCATTTGTTTTTCCAATCTAAAATACCACTTAGACATACATATTGAGATAGATAACTCATCTTGGACAAGGGAGATAACTAACTTTTTTCAAAACATTTGCAACAAAAAAAATATATAATGCATTACCAGACATGGTAAGAAACAAAATACTTTTCTTGGCTTGATGATATCAAGTTTGCTCAGTTAATTATTATGTTGTTATTGCTTTATTGGAACAAACTTTTGGAAAATTTATAATAGTTTCTGTCCATCATGTTGAGGTAGTGGGAACCTTGCATATGTGACCTATGTTTTAAGTAGTTTCCACACACCATCAAGATGCCAACTTCCTACTACTGGAAAATGTGCTTTTTCAGTTTTTCAGGAATGTGCCTGGGAATCCTGCATACTGCCATTCCTTCATGTCTCTATGGATTTATATCATTCCAGTCAACATGTGTCGAGAGAAAAGTGAAACTGCTGCAAACAGATAATCTTATTATTGAGCAAAATTTGTGTTTTCAATTATAAATTTGCCATCACAAGATAGTGAACTAACCCCGATTATACCATGTACCCAAAGGGCAATATCAGGAGAATTAAGGTATCCTACCTTGGCATAAGAAATTCTGTCAAAAATCTCGTTAATTTCATCAGGATGGCCAACAGAAACATAAACGGGATGGGAACTGGCCAGACTGTCAATGTCGAACACACTCTGTAAGTCTTCTGTGACAAACTGCTCAAACTGAAAGACAAAGGTGTACCCTTCCTTTCATTGGCATTCTGAACAGAATACACTGAAAATGATTCAATGTACATTTCTATAACACTTTCAATTTTAACAGCATCTTGGATCTGATCAATCAATCATTATTTCGATGAAATTTAATTTCTGAATATTAGCTTGAAACAATCAGATGTCATTTCTGTCAACTCAATTTGAATATAAACTGAAGACAATGAAAATTCTCCTATCAGAACCAATCAAATAACATAATGGACCGTTACAGCCAAACAAATGGCGTTCCTGTCAGAACTGTTGGAGGGTATGATGATTGCATGGTCCCTACCATTTTCCACGTCGGTTCAACGAAATCCACTCCAATGTACTCTACATAACTGGCAAATCCCTCGTTGAGCCAGAGGTCATCCCACCAGCTGGGGGTCACAAGGTTGCCGAACCACTGAAACATGGGAGAACATGATGCCATGACCTTGCTGAATACCGACATGACAATTCTTACGGAATCAGAAATGATAAATAATAGACTAGTACTGTGTTCAATCTGTACAACTACAGTACAGGGTGTGCAGTTCTGTACAACTATAGTACAGGGTGTGCGGGACCGTACAACTACAGTATAGGTGTGCAGTTCTGTATAACTATAGTACAGGGTGTGCAGGACCGTACAACTACAGTACAGGGTGTGCGGGACCGTACAACTACAGTACAGGGTGTGCAGTTCTGTATAACTATAGTACAGGGTGTGCGGGACCGTACAACTACAGTACAGGGTGTGCAGTTCTGTATAACTATAGTACAGGGTGTGCGGACCGTACAACTACAGTACAGGGTGTGCAGTTCTGTATAACTATAGTGCAGGGTGTGCGGGACCGTACAACTACAGTACAGGGTGTGCAGTTCTGTATAACTATAGTACAGGGTGTGCGGGACTGTACAACTACAGTACAGGGTGTGCAGTTCTGTATAACTATAGTACAGGGTGTGCGGGACCGTACAACTATAGTACAGGGTGGGCAGTTCTGTATAACTATAGCACAGGGTGTGCGGGACTGTACATCTACAGTACAGGGTGTGTGTCTGTACAACAACAGTACAAGGTGTGTGGGTCTGTATAACTACAGCACAAGGTGTGCATATCTGTACAACTACAGCACAAAATGTGTGCGTGTACAACTAAAGCATATGGTGTGCAGGCCTGTACAACTACAGCACAAGTTGTGCATGTCTGTACAACTGAAGCACATGGTGTCAAGCCTGGAAATAATTTTTTCATTGGTGCCTGACACTTTGACAGGCATCAATAACTTGGTGCCTGACATTTGGAATTTGGTGCCTGACAAAGGTATCGGGCCTTGTTAAGACTATTTTGTAATCAGCACTACAAATGATAACCTAATACAGCTCACAACTGTACTATGATCAAGAATAATTCCTTATAATTATTATGATCAGCTAAATGAAATAAATTTGACAGCATGATTAACTTTCCCGAATTTCTGTATATTCAAGATGTGTTTTTGCTGAAAAATGAACCCCTCAAAATTTCTTTTCAACAGTACCTCCAAGGATATCCACAGCCTTATGAAGCTGACATTTAGTTATGTAACGTGTATGGGCACCTAAAATGAATGCACAAAAAAATAATTATACCTTCAATTTTTATTGAGAAAAAAACCGAAAAAAACAAAACAATGTCCATCAGGTCTTCTGTTTGTAAAAAATCCAAGCAAGTAAAACTATGCCTCCCAGATATAATTAGGAGAATCAACCACCCAAGACTGTCATTTTATAACCTTGCAAATGGTTTTTTTTCATTGAGAGGTGATCGTTGACGTTGTTGTTGTTGTTGCTGCAAAGGTCAATTTCTGAGTCTAAACTCGTTTGCCCGCAGTTTTGCAGTTCAACAATATTTGCAGCCAAAAGCATTCTTGAATTTTGTACATCAATGTCTAGTGTAGTTTTGTCCAGTTTCGGGTGGTAGGTAGCTGTAAAATATCCGATCAGAATCGCTTAATTTGACCTGCCCGCCCGCAGAACGATCCTGCCAAAGGGAATCTCAGTTCGAGGGTTTCCCCACAATAATGAGGACGTCAGCAATTTTGCGAACATGGCGTTCGGCCACAATGGAAAGCATGGTGGTCGAGCAGGGACTTTGACTAGCCATGCAGGACAATTGTCATTGCAAGTTTGATGAATAAAACGGATTTTTTTCAGGTTTGAAATAGCATGAACATCCTCCGCTCCAAAACAGTGGAAAACTGTTGACAGATTAAATTTTCCAGTATAAAATGTCACCGGACAAAACGACCGGGTTCGAGTGATTTGTGCCTGCCAAAGCTCCATTCGGTGTCAGACATTGCCCGTGACCGGCCCGTTATTTCCAGGTTTGTGGTGTGCGTGTCTGTACAACTACAGCACAAGGTATGCGTGTCTGTATAACTACAGCACAAGGTGTGCATATTTGTACAACTACAGCACAAAGTGTGCGTGTCTGTACAACTAAAGCACATATGGTGTGCATGTCTGTACAACTACAGCACAAGGTGTGCGTGTCTGTACAACTACAGCACAAGGTGTGCGTGTCTGTACAACTACAGCACAAGGTGTGCATGTCTGTACAACTACAGCACAAGGTGTGCATGTCTGTACAACTACAGTACAAGGTGTGCGTGTCTGTACAACTACAGTACACAGTGTGCGTGTCTACAACTACAGTACAAGGTGTGCGTGTCTGTACAACTAAGTACAAGGTGTGCGTGTCTGTACAACTACAGTACAAGGTGTGTGCATGTCTGTACAACTACAGCACAAGGTGTGCATGTCTGTACAACTACAGCACAAGGTGTGCGTGTCTGTACAACTACAGTACAAGGTGTGCGTGTCTGTACAACTACAGTACAAGGTGTGCGTGTCTGTACAACTACAGTACAAGGTGTGCGTGTCTGTACAACTACAGTAAAAGGTGTGTGTGTCTGTACAACTACAGTACAAGGTGTGTGTGTCTGTACAACTACAGTACAAGGTGTGTGTTTCTGTACAACTACAGTACAAGGTGTGTGTGTCTGTACAACTACAGTACAAGGTGTGTGTGTCTGTACAACTACAGTACAAGGTGTGTGTGTCTGTACAACTACAGTACAAGGTGTGTGTGTCTGTACAACTACAGTACAAGGCGTGTGTGTATGTACAACTACAGTACAAGGTGTGTGCATGTCTGTACAGTCATATTGTTGGACTACGTCAGCTGTAGCTGCCAAAAGCCTTTGGAATGCTCGTGCTATCGAAACCCCTCGGCTCTGAACCCCAGCTATTATAATGTAAGGGTGTCTCTACCAATTGATTGGCTTGTGGGAAGAAAGATTTACCCCTGGTATTGTAAGTGTACTTTCTTTGAAAAAAAAAATCAAAACATATTTGCAGGCATTCTTCGCATTGTGTAAGAGAATAAATCAATAAATCAGTCATCCAATCAATAAATAAATGTGATAGTATACAAACATGATATAGAAATTATATGCAAACTTAACATAGGAATTAGTGGATTTTATTAGACAAGGGGCATAACTCTGCAAAATACTTTCTGACACGACTCATTTTCGATAGGCATCTAGTTCAGGTCAAGACAAACAACTGTATCACGTTAGGATGTTGTATATAGAACGGTTCTGAAATTATCATAGTAACAAATCATAAATGGATTTTTATTTGTAAAAAGGGGCATAACTCTGCAAAATATTGTCCGAGATGACTCATTTTCGATAGGCTTCTGATTTACGTGAAGATAAATAGATGTAACAAGTTTGGTTGCCATGCATGAAACGGTTCTGTAGATATCGCGGTAACGGATGGATGGACGGACAGCCGTACATGACGACGACAATACCCCTAGGCCAAAGTTGGCCGAGTGGTAATATAGCCAATTATGTGCATGAGATTCATTTATTTCCCAACAATTATGTAGCTCACAGAGACATCTACAATGTAGGCTCTTATTCTGCATTAATACAGTATTAACTGAACAAAAGTTTACCTGATGCGCAAGCTCATGGGAGACAACTACGGCTACTCGCTGTTTGTTAGCTTCTGTCGACACCAGGGGATCATACAACATGGCCGTCTCTCGGTACGCAATGAGGCCCCAGTTCTCCATGGCCCCGGCTCCAAAATCAGGAATGGCTATCATATCTAGTGTAGAAGGAAAGATCACAGTTGCATTCTGAGCGACCAGTCGAGGAATTAGCTTTCACGATAGTTCATGGCATTGTGACTAATGTCACAGGATTAGCAATAGACCAGAACTTTTTTTTGAAGATGACTGGCCTTGATCTATATTTCCAAGTTCTTTAGCGAATATAACTAAGCCCCTTTCCATGGTCGTAGGAGGCATTGATACATGTTTTTGCCAATTTCGAGGTTTCCAGGTAACCTAATTAGGTCAGAAAGCAGGTCAAATTGACTTGTCCCAATTAGGTCAGGTCACACTGACATTGACCTAATTAAGTGCATTTCCATGGTCTTAGGAGGCATTAGGACATGTTTTTGCCTATTTCGAGGTTTATAGGTCACCTAAGTAGGTCAAATTTTCATCAAAAGTAGGTCGGCTCAAAACTTGTTGGTAACATTCCCCTAATGCATGTTCATGCCAAAAATCAAGGTTCTGATGTCAACGGTTCTCCTTAATTTGCCGGAGAAAGGATTCGGATGGACTGACTCACTCATTACCAGACAATTTGCAAATGAGAGCCTACTTCACATGGCAGTGTGACTAACGTCACAGGACCTACGAAGTAGGGTCTGATATGATTTAAGTGTGTACCTTGACCTAAGACTGACCATTTTCGAGGGTTTTATGTCACCTAATTAGGTCAGAAATTGAGTCAGAAAGTAGGTACAATTGACCTTGACTCAATTAGGTCAGGTCACACTGACCTTGACCTAATTAAGCGCATTTCCATGGTCTTGGGAGGCATCAGGACATTCCTTTGCCAATTTCGAGGTTTATAGGTCACCCTAAGTAGGTCAAATTTTCATCAAAAGCAGGTCAGCTCAGAACTTGCTGGTAACAGTCCCCTAATGCACGTTCATGCCAAAAATTAAGGTTCTAATGTCAACGGTTCTCATTATTTTGCCGGAGAAAGGATTCGGATGGACTGACTCGCTCACTCATTACCGGACAATTTGCAAATGAGAGCCTACTTCGTAGGAATAGGAATAACTGTTCCTCGCTACATTAACAATCCTGCTTATGTAGGATAAACTATCTGCCGAACCATATATAAGGCAAGTGAGCCACATCACAGTGAACCTGCCAAATGGGCCAACACAAGCAAGGACCTGGTACATTTTAATGAGGTTCTGGCTCCATGTGGAGTGACTTGGAATGCCAAAATGAAATATCATGTATGATAGAAGTAAGTTTACAGTAGATTTTTTTTGTCATCCATGTATGCTCTGAGTAATTCAGATTCTCAGCCACTGGGGTCTTAAGTTTCTGAATAACAGCATCCTGAAATAGTGTACTTGTGTATTATGACAAGATAATGTGCTTAAGCTTAACTGATTTTTTCTTTTTTTACATAATATTTCATCTTGACAATCCAAAACCTGTTGTACTGAAACCAACTAAATATTACCAAGGAGAGCTGGTTTTATGTAATTATTAAGAGATTTTCCCAAGATTTATCATTATGGTCATATAGGTATTTGGGAAAGATCTATTTCATGTAAATTTGCAAATACACAGAAATAACATACACAGATGCATATACATGATAGGTCAGGAAATGAGCTGAAATTTTTTTTTTAATAAAACAATAATATTAATGTTATGATAAAATGTAATACAGTTACATTATATAACTGATAATCATTAAGTGATATTATTGGCCACCGGCTCAGTGCTTCTAAGTGCTGGAAATTGCTGAATGAAAGTACTCAAAGTACTGATGTCTGGATCGCCAATAATGGATTTAAAGTTTCAAAACATTTCAGCTGGCATGTTTCAGCCGACAGCAGATGTATGGATAAATGTGGAGATTTTCTCCAAGTTGTGGACGAGTCTGTTTGAGGAATAACAGCTGGAATACAGAGTTTAGTGCTCAAGGAAGTGAATTTGTGAAGGCGGCTCATTTCGAAATATGCCAGGTCTTCATGGTAGCAAGAAACTGTCTGCAGTAATATGCTCAAAAGTGGATCGTCTGCGTCTTCTACCAGTTTTTGCGAGCAGATTTTCATAATTCATGCAATTCTATTGTGACAAAATGATACGACAAATTTGCGAGGAGACTGGATAGTTTTATTAACTGGTTTTATTAATAGTTCTGTGTAGTGCAGATATTGGCAAGAGCTGCACGAGTTTGTGTTAAGTCCTAAGCTAAGATTCATAGCGTCTCCCTTCCCTCAACGCTATGCCGACGACAAATACATTTCCCTGTTGGTAACTCGAACATCTCCATCGCGCACTTATTATTACCTTTGCGCCCTATTGGACATTCATTAACTTGAGAAAATGGGCTGCGATGAATAAAAATACCATAATCAATGTTGTGATCATCATCCCCTGTATACACGGGGTCTATTATGACGGAAATGCCCATCTTCTTGACCCTCGATTTCAGGTCATTTTGAGACTCCATAGGCATAATTTTAACGTCTGTAATTAATATATGACCAACGAAGGGCCATTTAGTCTGCCATTTCGGTATTTTTATTCATCGCGGCCCATTTTCTCAAGTTAATGAAAGTCCAATAGGGCGCAAAGGTAATAATAAGTGCGCGATGGAGATGTTCGAGTTACCATTGCAGGGAAATGTATTTGTCGTCGGCATAGCGTTGAGGGAAGGGAGACGCTATGAATCTTAGCTAAATCCCAAGATTACTTATATATGCCTGCATGGTGTTTATAGTAAATTTGTTTGTTGACAATGATAGCGGTGGAGAAACAATTTGCGAAAATTCCTATTGTTGTTGCTGCACGATCATTGCATATATAATTTAGATTGAAAAACACCAACAACAAATCTTTTTGAAAGCGGTACCTGACCAATTCTGTTCTTTCCGCTTTCGAAAAGTTTCGTTGTTGTTGGTGTTCAAACTTTTTGAAACTAAATTATATTCGGTGAGCAGAGTCTCCCAGAAAGTATACATAAATTGCACTGGACAGGATCCGGTCAAGTTCACAAGACGATAAAAATGTAAATACTATTTTTGTTGCTTCGACACATATCTCCTCTGGAAATATATGCCATGCAGTATGCATACACATTAAAATAGTAATGAACGCCGACTTCACAGGAAAGATAGGTATAGGGATACGGGTGTTGAAAACTGGGGTCTTCATAATCCCAGAACCGGAATCTGTTCAGCGAGAGCAGAACAAGATTTGCAACGTCTGCTCGGCGAATACAGAATGATCGTGCAGCAACAACAGGGATTTTCGCACAAATTGTCTCTCCAACGCTATCGTTGTCAACAAACAAATTACGAACTAAAAACACCAGGCCTTACAGTAAACTCAAGCAAGCGCAAAACCGCAGAGACGGAAAACACGGAGAACCGGGTTTGAGCCGATTGCGCGGAAACAGACAATGCAAAGAACAAAAATAGTCCACGGATACAAGCAATGCCTGGGCGAAGAAATGAATATGAAATACACTCAAATTCAGATTTCCTTTTATTTCTAGTTAACATGAAACGATTACGACTGATATGTGACAAACACAAAGTGAAAATCACTGGCGGATTGCTACAGGTCAACCCAGGGTCATTGCATTATAGTGCACATACACATTTTCAGATATTTCGTGAGTGGCAGCATAGTCTGGTCGACACCGCTATGCGGTGGCGATCCAGACAAAAATAAATATACAACCTATGGATAAATTAATAATGATTATCAGGCTTATGAAGTCCTACCTTGTTTGGGCAGTGGATAGGAAACATTAAAAAAGCTCTCGAAATAGTCGAGTATTCGAACGCCCACACTGAGAGCATACTCTGCCTGATCTATGGCCTCTGGTCTTGCCCACACTCGATACTGAAAGTGGAAGTGGAAGCCTTACTGTTCATGTACTAAATTGTATGCATATCCGGGGATATCCCACAATGCATTACGGTTTCTATACCACAATGCATTGCAGTTTCTAAAGGGTTCCACTAGAAAATTTTCAATGGAATTGTCAATTTGGGCAGAAATTTGTATAAAAGTCTTGAAAATGACCAAACTTGCATAGGGGGTTGGTGGATGAACAAATTTGTAAGAATTAATGACAATCCATTCGTGGTTTTGTTCTCCTCTCTGTCAAATTATTTTGCAATGCAAGTGGGTCAGTTTCTGCTATCAAACCTTTCAAAAATTTGGGACATATGTTCTAAACTCCACTTAAATAAAATTATCAAGTTTTCGCGGTGATTACATATTTATTGAGAGATTGGCTACATTGTTTTGAAGTCCTGTGACTCCTTCACAGCATCTGTGTGACCTCACCAGAGTTCCGCCTGCTGTCATATTTTCCCTGTAGTCAAAGTCGCAGATAATGAAGGCCAAGAGATAGGTGGACATTTTCGGCGTTGTCTCGTACACATCAGCAACATATCCATCAGGCCTATGGAAATGAAAGAAAGTTGATTCTATATCATCAGTACATACATTATTTTGTTAGAATACATTCCTCTGAAAATGAGCAATATTCTAGGCAAGGGGATATAATTTGAACAATAACAAGAGTTGTCCCCCTTGATGTGATTTAATGTTATCTTCCATCTGGCAAAACTGCCAGGACTAGCATTTTAATTCTGCAAATATAAACTTATATTATATAGCAGATTTTTTGACGTATCAATATAATAAGACACATGAATGAAATTATACATCATTTTGATCCACCATTACAGCTTGTACACCCCCCCCCACACACATCCCATTCCCAGTTGTTTGGCTCGCTCATATAACCATACCATACTGTCATTCTTGTTTTCCTCACCTACTTTCATTGTACATTATTGGCATATTGGACAGAGATTTCAGGTGTGGTTTACGCAGCAGGGTGACGGCAAAGGTGGCTTTTATGGCTGGCTCATCAAAGCAGGGGAATGTTTTCCGTGCGTCTGTCGCCTGCATCTGGGATGTGGTCAAATATCTGTAATAGAAATTATGCAAAAGCTTGATGAACAGGGGTGGCCAGTGGCTGGAAGGGTTTACCCGTGGAATAAACAAACTTCATTAAAGGAGAACCACAATGTGTTAAAGTGATCGAAAATCCTCAAGTAAAGTTTTCGTCAAATGAAAGACCATTGCAGATGGTGTGGGAAAATATTTATTGTAATTTTTTATGATTTTATTACACAGAGTAAACTGCAAATAAAGCATGGTATTCTATGGTAGTCTGTTGCAATCATATTTAGGTCCAGGTCACACTGCCTTAATACATATATTTCAAACTGTGTATGCACTTCCCAATGCTTGATTAAAGCTTAAGGTGGGCATACTTTGAATTTCGACACCGACTCACTGTTCCAATGGTGCATGTTTCACCAAAATCTAAGTGTTAAGTGAATTTGAATCTTGCATTTAATTTCTCCGATTTTGGTGAAACATGCACATTGAAACAGTAAGTCTGTGTCGAAATTCAAAGTATGCCCACCTTAAGCTTGAATCAAGCAGTGGGAAGTGCATACACAGTTTGAAATATATGTATTAAGGCAGTGTGATGTCACTGGACCTAAATATGATTGCAACAGACCACCATAGAATACCTTTCTTTATTTGCAGTTTACTCTGCGTAATAAAATCGTAAAAAATTACAATAAATATTTTCCGACACTGTTCGCAATGGTCTTTCATTTGATGGAAACTATACTTGAGGGTTTACGATCACTTTAACTAACAAAAATAATTGATTTAAAAAGGAACCCAAATGAGGAAATAAAAATATGTGATTGCCATTTGTAATCTTTAAGATGACTTCCACTGAAATAGCAATCACTAGTTATCTCTAAAGCAGGAACATGGAGAACTCCATTAACCCTACCTGGCCTGCCCCCCCACCACCAAACTTTCTGCACTATCTCCGGAACGACAAAATACGAAGCTGCGCATCAAAAAAACCCTCGGCTCTGGGTACATTCATAATGTATTCAATTTGAACCAAGATGTCAGGAACACCAAGCAGTCAAGTCACAAATATACAGATTATCAAAAATTTTGCAATTAGAAATGACCCCTAAGATTTCCGTCCAATCAGAGAAACCGGTATTCATTACATAAATTTCTTGATGCATCAATGATGTATACCAAATTTTACATCGAGCATTTGAACGGTATCAGAGATAGAGATCATTAATGATTTCGCATAAATTAAAGATGGCCACCCTTCCTTCCCGCCACTCAGAGGAACTGATGTGGTTATTCATTGAAATTTCTCTTGATACATTGATGCTGTATACCCACTTGGTATCAGAGATATAGAATAAATTAAAGATGGCCGCCACCCAGAGGAACTGATATTCATTGAAATTTCTCTTGATACATTGATGCTGTATACCAAGTTTCGTATAGAACACTGAAATGGTATCAGAGATATACATCATTAAAGATTTTGCATAAATTAAAGATGGCCACCAAGGTTTCCGCCCAATCAGAGAAACCAGAACTGTCATTTGTCGTAAGTCTCTTGATGCATCGATGATGTATACCAAATTTTACATCGTGCACTTGAACGGTATCAGAGAACGAGATCATTAATGATTTTGCATAAATTAAAGATGGCCGACCATCCTTCTCCCCACTCAGACGAACTGATGTGGTTATTCATTGTAAGTCAGTTGATACATCGATGCTGTATACCAAGTTTGGTATAGAACACTTAAATTGGATCAGAGATATATATCATTAAAGTTTTTGCATAAATTAAAGATGGCCGCCACAGTTTTCGGTCAATCAGGTCCCGATTCAAAGTATCTGGATGTATCGATGATGTATACCAACTTTCATATAAAACAACTGAATGGTAACAGAGATATGTATCATTATCGATTTCGCATAAATTGAAGATGGCCTCCAGGATTTCCAGCTAATCAGAAAAGCCGGTTTGGTAATTTATTGAAAGTTGCTTGATGTATCGATGATGTATACCAACTTTCGTATTGAACAGTTGAATGGTTTCCGAGATATGGATCATTATCCATTTCGCATAAAATTAAAGATGGCCGCCAAGTGGCCGAGGGGTAAAAAGGAGAGCTGAAACTCTTTGACTTTACAGTTTATCATATTGCGGCCATTTTGAGCCTATTTGCATAACCCCGAGCAGAGGATCATGGGTAAATTCAAGATGGTGGCCATGTGGGTATCAGAAAAGTGATGTTTTTGTCATATTTCTTCAAAATTTCTGCTTTTCCGCAACGAAAAGTGGGCAAAAACTATTTTATTTCACATCACATTAATATTTACTAATTTATCATGCAGTTTTTGCGGAGAAATTGCATAAATAAAAAATTCGACAAAATCCGCCAGAAAATTCGACCAAAAAATGCCGTTTTTGAAAATGACATCACTGTGACGTCTTCAAAGTGGCCATATTGGATTTTTTTACATTTTCTAGTAGATCTTGATCCAAGGGTATAGTGTGGTAAGTTTCAGTCCTCAGCTCAAGGGGTAAGAAAAATAATTTGGGGGGTCAATCCCCCCCCAGGCCAGGATACAGATACATCCCAAAAAGCCCAGACCAGATAGGGTTAATCAAATAAATATTCTTACATGTATTCATGTTTGTATCCTCATTGAATAACAAAGTATTACAGTTAAAACATGGACATCAATTCGACAAATCCAATGATTATTAAGTTAATTGGTATTAATTGACTATTTGCTGTAAGAAAATCCACAGAGTCATGACAGGTTGGAATTCTGAACTTTTTCAGCAGTGCTCTTTCATCAAAATGGGTTTTTTTAATGAATACTTTCATAGAAAACTAACATTTCAATACTCGGAAGATTTTAAAATATTATATTCAAGTGTAAGTACCCAGTAACTCACACAGTGTCATTGCCTCGTTCATACGAGCTGAGGTACAGACCAGCCAAATCATTCTTTAGTGGACCGGTGAAATCCACGTAGAGTGTGTAGTTACAGCCAACCTCAAGGTCTCCATCCAAGTCAATGACCAGAAACTGACGCAACAGGTCCTCGGACTGTTCGATGACTTTCGGAACAGCACACCCGACCTGGCCAGTAAACTGCACTGTACCAAGAGTGAGTTTATTCGTATGCAGAGTCACATTGCGGGTTCCTGGTGCTGTACAGTTCATGACAATCCGAACGTGACCTTGGAAGGTGAAGGTCTCAGGGTCATCGCCGTACATGTCTGGTCGCAGCTCAACAATGTAATGTAGGGGATTCAGTGAGGTCGGCAGTCGGACGTCCACTGTTTCTTCGGTGCCCGATTCTGACAATATCAAAATTGAGACAGGTTAGGTCAATTAGGTGTCACTTATGCCGAGGCAGGCCACCATTTCTCTTCAGAGTTGAAGATGTTTATTTCACCCAGACAACAAATCAAAACACATGGTAAGTCGGTTAGGTGACGTCATCATCCTCCAACCAGTACATGTATACACATGGTAGATGGGTTATTTCCCCTGATGTGGATGTTTGGGTGATGTGATGGAAATTGGTCAGCCAGTCTACATGTATAACCCACTCTAATAAAACATATCGGTTTACATTCAAATTGATGTGAGGTCAAGGCCATCTCATGTCTATTGAATGTGAGGTCTAGGCCATCTCATGTCTATTGATGTGAGGTCCAGGCCATCTCATGTCTAATGATGCGAGGTCAAGGCCATACGGTCGAGGTCGAGGGGTAAAATACTATGTGTACATGTACATGACTGTAGGATGGAATTGTAAAGTTCTCTAATCATGATAACAAACCTTGTTCATCCAGCCAATCCTGAATGATCATTTCATTTGCTGCAAGCCAATTGATGTTACTGTGGATAGCTTCGATAGCCTGTTGGAATGCCGCCGAGACAGATCCCAAGTTAGGGTTTTTCTCCATGAAGTCTTCAACCTTTTAGAAATGCACAATAAAATGGTTGATATGTAGAAACTACAGTGCTGCAGAAACAGTTATATATGACATATAGTATAATGTTAGAATCTGATTGAAGACTGTTCATGTATGGCATAACATTCTCGCAAAAATATGATGTGCACGAGGGGAGGGGGGAGGTGTGAAAATAAGCAAAAATTTCAGCTGGTGGGGGATGGGGTGGGGGGGGGGGGGGGAATTTAAACAGGTTGGAACTTCAAATTTGCCCCAGGTGATGAGAACCAGGAGAAAGATGGAAGAACATGTGGACAAACAAATAGACAGACCTCAATATCAAAGTCCCCACAAGGCCTGTCCAGTGGATATCCAGTGTTTAGAAACTGTGGCACCACCACCTTTAGGCAAATCAACGTGAAAAACGATCGCAAGCGGGATCTCGAGGCAAGGTACCCACATAACAAATTTGAAAAGAATTCGGAATTATGGTTTTCAGGAATTTCAATTGACCCCGTAGGCAGGGTTCCCAGCTTTTCATGGAAACAAAATTCTCTGATATTTCCCTGGTTTTTCCGATTATTTTCCCGAATTCCCTGAGAAATATGTGATAGTTTCAACAGCTTTTAACATGAAGACAAGACATGTATGCAAAATAAGCACAACCACTGGCCAGATTGTGTGTGTTCACAATTCATAGTCACATTGCATGCAGTTATGAAAGAATTAGTCCTGATAAGAGTTCAAGCTATGATAGATAAGCCCTTAATGAGGTGTTAAGGAAAATGTGATTCCCTGGTGTACACTAAAAAGCCAACATATGGCCAGCCAGCCTATAGCCTCTCTTGCTACTCAATTTCCCCCGAGTTTTCCCTGATGTCATGTATTTTTCTCAAATTCTCTGAGTTTTCCCTGATTTCCCCGAGTGGCTGGGAACCCTGGTTGGTAGAGCCGTCTTGAGGCTGATCACCATGAGAAACTATTACAGGCAAGATCTTGAAGCAAGGCACCCACCCAGATACCAAATTTTGAAAGAGTCCATTCAGGTTTTCAGAAGTTATCTTCATTGTCCAGAAACAAAATTTAACTTGACCTCCAGCAACCTATGGGCTGACATGGCTGAGCGAAGTGAAAAACAATGTCATGCGAGATCTCAAGGCAAAGTACCCACATAACAAATTTGGAAATGATCTGCTCAGGTTTTCAAAAGTTATTGTCCGAAAACTAAATTTTAATATATTTGGGGAATTCTACTTTGTATATAAAAAATATACCTACTCACCCTTCCCAAAAAGGAAATATTTGTAATAAATAGTAAGATGTAAACATACCTGTTCCAAGTCAAACTTGGTGTTGAAACTGGACGTAACTCCACTGATGAGGCGACCAGCAGAAAATGAGCCCGCGCCATAACTGAAATAAATCAACCACACTAGTAATCCTATCAATATCGTGTATAAATACTAAGGCCACTCGATATTCATGTTGTCATTCTCCTTATATCAGAGTGTGTGCCTCCTACTAACAGTATAACAGCCTCTCATTGATCCTCACTGAAAATCAACATCATCTGGAGCAAATTGGGCAAATGGTATCACAGCTAAACAGGTCATTCACTTCTAGTAATTAGTGAGCTCTTTTCAATGCATTAAACATATTTGTCGCTAATAAATTGGAATATACGTTTTCTGGCATAACTCACGTGTTCATCATGTAGTCCCATTCAGCTCGCACGAAGTCCCAGGCTAGAGACCGCCCCACAGGATTAGCGGCGATGTTAGAGATACAGCCCACAGCGTCCTGTTTGCGGATTTCATCAGACATCAGTGTTCGCTTGAGAAATCTACAAAAATATAATACATGGGAAATCAACAGGGAAGAAATTACACAAGTTGGGATGAGCAGAAACACAGACAACTGAGTGCAAAATGAGATGCTCAGCTGCATTTACAGCGGCATAAATAAATGAACAGATCACAAACGCAAATTGTGCAAAAACGCACATGTAAATTATACAGT
This sequence comes from Hanleya hanleyi, assembly GCA_036873755.1. Lineage (NCBI taxonomy): Eukaryota > Metazoa > Mollusca > Polyplacophora > Lepidopleurida > Hanleyidae > Hanleya > Hanleya hanleyi. The sequence continues at coordinate 20,802 of JAVTVY010012488.1, forward strand.
CTTTGTCACAAGCATGACAAGTAAGATTAGTAGCTTCCCTTCATTAGTCTGCAAGATATGGTGAAGACCACAGAAAATTTGACAGGCAGACTGATGGATAGATTACAATACCCCTGCGTCTACGTGTTTAAGGCCAGATGTGTAAAATGTGATAATTCTGAAATAGATATTGGACACACAGATATATATTTTGGCATGAATCGCAGCCTGTTGGTGCAGCTGACGCAAGTCACACAAATGATGAAGTCACACATCTGTGATGGGGCAGTGTGTGGCAAGGCACATGTCGTGAAAGAAGACATGGTAATCCACTGTAACTGGTAAACGAGAGATCCTGAAGGATCTTGGCGCCCACCATTGTCCGATAATTGTAAGCTAATGACTAGAGGATCTTTTTGTCCATTGTTACTAAGAACAAACGATTGATTTGTAATTTTGTTTACAGAATTTCGAATCTGAGCGAAAAAGATCGAAAAAGGCCACTGAAAAACACCAAGATATAATCTAAGTTTCAGGAGTTTCAAGATTTCTAGAAACTGTACTTATGTCGGTTGTTATAATACAAGAGAAATGAGCAAAGTTAGTCTGAAAGTGAATGTACATGTACGGAGGATCCTTCGCCATTGTTTTGTAGTATTTTTTTTATGTATTTTTTTGCACGTGTCATCATTGGGTACTGGAAGCGAAGACCAATCTCTTTGATACTTTGGCATGAGCTATGAAACATACTTAAGATTTTATAATCAGGAACGAATGCTAATTCTGTTCTGTTTATTGGGCTATTTTGAGATATCTCTTTTAAGATACCATGCTCGAAAATAGTAAGATGGTACAATACTTAATACTGAAGGGATCCGGTCTGCGCAGTAATGTTGAAACTTCGAAAGTGCTTGAATCCTGATTATCTCCCTTGGATCGAAACATGCAGTAGTCTACGGTTGTCGAGTTGTGACGTTGAGTCACAAGAGTGACGTCCCTTCATGTAGCCGACCCGCCGGCAGACGAAAGGGTGGAGCAGTTCATTTGCTACTGCATGGACTAAAGAAAGCTGATTTAAAATTTGAAGAAATACATTTTAATTCCGAATAATATGAACTCCTTGATATGGAAGGTGAAGGTATGGATATTCTCTATAGTCAATATATAGAATATGCCCCACCGTTTGATCCGCCGACTCTTGTGATGCAACGTCACAACTCGAGGATACCGAATTAATTTGAAGCATAACTTGGATTTTCGAATCGGACCAAAAAAGGTATCTTGCACTACTAGGCCCCATGTGGGACCTGTGTACCAAATTTCAGAAAGATCCATGAAATATTTCCTGAGAATTCACGGTAGCAATGTTTCAAGGGGAAATTCAAGATGGCCGCCTTGTGGCCATATTGGATTTTCGATTCGGACCGAAAAAAGTATCTTGCACAACTAGACCATAAGGGGAACCAAGGGGAGACCACCTGTGTACCAAATTTGAGAAAGATCCATGCAGTACTTCCTGAGAAATCACGTTAACAAATTTGCATGGGAAAATCCAAGATGGCCGCCTGTTGGTCATATTGAATTTTCGAATCGGACCAGAAAAGGTATCTTGCACAACTAGACGACAAAGGTGAACCTGTGTATCAAATTTAACAAAGATCCATGCAGTAATTCCTGAGAAATCGCAATAACAAAGTTTCATGGGGAAATCCAAGATGGCCGCCTGATGGACATATTGGATTTTGGAATCGGACCAGAAAAGGTATCTTGCACAATTGGACCACAAGGGGGACCTGTGTATCAAATTTGAGAAAGATCCAGGCAGTTACTTCCTGTGAAATCATGATAACAAAATTTCATGGGGAAGTCTAAGATGGCTGCCTGGTGACCATATTGGATTTTCGATTCGGACCGAAAAGGGCATCTTGCATATCGAGACCCTAAGGGGAACCTGTGTACCAAAATTGAGAAAGATCCATGCAGTAGTTCATGAGAAATGACGATAAAGTTTCATGAGGAAATTCAAGATGGCTGCCTGATGGCCATATTGGATTTTCAATTCGGGCCGAAAAATGTATCTTGCACAACTAGACCCCAAGGGGAACCTGTGTACCAAATTTGAGAAAGATCCATACAGTACTTCCTGAGAAATGACGATAACAAAGTTTCATGGGGAAATCCAAGATGGCTGCCTGGTGGCCATATTGGATTTTCGAATCGGACCAGGAAAGGTATCTTGCACAACTAGATGCCAAGGGGAACCTGTGTACCAAATTTGAGAAAGATCCATGCAGTACTTCCTGAGAAATGACGAAAAAGTTTCATGAGGAAATCCAATATGGCTGCCTGGTGGCCATATTGGTTTTTCGAATCGGACCGAAAAAGGTATCTTGCACAACTAGACCCCAAGGGGAACCTGTGTACCAAATTTTAGAAAGATCCACGCAGTAGTTCCTGAGAAATCGCGATAACAAGGTTTCATGGAGAAATCCGAGATGGCTGCCTTGTGGCCATATTGGATTTTCGATTCGGACCGAAAAATGTATCTTGCACAACTATACCCTAAGGGGAACCTGTGTACCAAATTTGAGAAAGATCCATACAGTACTTCCTGAGAAATGACGATAAAGTTTCATGGGGAAATCCAAGATGGCTGCCTGGTGGCCATATTGGATTTTCGAATCGGACCAGAAAAGGTATCTTGCACAACTAGACCCCAAGGGGAACCTGTGTACCAAATTTGAGAAAGATCCATGCAGCAGTTCCTGAGAAATTGCAATAACAAAGTTTCATAGGGAAATCCAAGATGGCTGCCTGGTGGCCATATTGGATTTTCGAATCGGACCAAAAAAGGTATCTCGCACAACCAGACCCCAAGGGGAACCTGTGTACCAAATTTGAGAAAGATCCATGCAGCAGTTCCAGAGAAATTGCAATAACAAGGTTTCATAGGGAAATCCAAGATGGCTGCCTGGAGTACTTCCTGAGAAATGACGAAAAAGTTTCATGGGGAAATCCAATATGGTTGCCTGGTGGCCGTATGGGTTTTTCGAATCGGACCGAAAAAGATATCTTGCACAACTGGACCCCAAGGGGAACCTGTGTACCAAATTTTAGAAAGATCCATGCAGTAGTTCCTGAGAAATCGCGATAACAAGGTTTCATGGAGAAATCCAAGATGGCTGCCTTGTGGCCATATTGGATTTTCGATTCGGACCGAAAAATGTATCTTGCACAACTAGACCCTAAGGGGAACCTGTGTACCAAATTTGAGAAAGATCCATACAGTACTTCCTGAGAAATGACGATAAAGTTTCATGGGGAAATCCAAGATGGCTGCCTGGTGGGCCATATCGGATTTTCGAATCGGACCAGAAAAGGTATCTTGCACAACTAGACCCCAAGGGGAACCTGTGTACCAAATTTGAGAAAGATCCACACAGTAGTTCCTGAGAAATTGCAACAACAAGGTTTCATAGGGAAATCCAAGATGGCTGCCTGATGGCCATATTCGATTTTCGAATCGGACCAAAAAAGGTATCTTGCACAACCAGACCCCAAGGGGAACCTGTGTACCAAATTTGAGAAAGATCCATACAGTACTTCCTGAGAAATCGTGATAACACGGTTTCATGGGGAAATCCAAGATGGCTGCCTGGTGGCCATATTGGTTTTTCGAAGCGGACCGAAAAAGGTATCTTGCACAACTAGACCCCAAGGGGAACCTGTGTACCAAATTTGAGAAAGATCCATGCAGTAATTCCTGAGAAATCGCGATAACAAGGTTTCATGGGGAAATCCAAGACGGCTGCCTGGTGGCCATATTGGATTTTCGAATCGGACCAAAAAAGGTTTCTTGCACAACTAGACCCCAGGGGGAACCTGTGTACCAAATCTGAGAAAGATCCATGCAGTAGTTCCTGAGAAATCGTGATAACAAGGTTTCATGGGGAAATCCAAGATGGCTGCCTGGTGGCCATATTGGTTTTTCGAATCGGACCGAAAAAGGTACCTTGCGCAACTAGACCCCAAGGGGAACCTGTGTACCAAATTTGAGAAAGATCCATACAGTACTTCCTGAGAAATCGTGATAACAAGGTTTCATAGGGAAATCCAAGATGGCTGCCTGATGGCCATATTGGTTTTTCGAATCGGACCGAAAAAGGTATCTTGCGCAACTAGACCCCAAGGGGAACCTGTGTACCAAATTTGAGAAAGATCCATGCAGTAGTTCCTGAGAAATCGCGATAACAAGGTTTCATGGGGAAATCCAAGATGGCTGCCTGGTGGCCATATTGGATTTTCGAATCGGACCAAAAAAGGTTTCTTGCACAACTAGACCCCAAGGGGAACCTGTGTACCAAATTTGAGAAAGATCCATGCAGTACTTCCTGAGAAATCGCGATAACAAGAATTGTTTACGGACGGACGGAAGGACGGTACGACTGACGACGGACGACGGACAAAAAGTGACCATCTGGTGATGGTGGGCTAAAAAAACAACAAAAAAACCCAACAACAAAAACAGCCTGGATCAGACTCTTATACCCTTTGATTACCTCTCAGGGCTGTTCCATTTAAAAAGGTATGGGAGGGGAGAAAGGCACTAAATTTTTTATTCTATGGGTCATGGGAGGAAATTCCCTTCAATCCATGTTACAACATTGGGAAAGCCAATAAAATTTCTATGGGTGGTGGGGTATAATTCAAAGCTCCCTTCCGCCCCTCCCATACCTTTTTAAATGGAACAGCCCTCACTGAAATGCCCTATTGTGAGGTCATGTTTCCATTGTTGTCGTCTCACCCAAGCTGCGAGGGTCAGAATGCAAATTTTTCGTTGCTGGAATTAACTCTTTCCCCAATATAAGCGGGTTTTGACGGCTTGTGTCGATCCCCATGTAAGCGTGTTTTGACGGATGTTCGCCTAACCCATGAAGACGGATTTTGACGTGTCACTGAGTTTCCATGTGATGGATTACTTTTGCAATTTTTTGCGTTTACTTTGAGTAAAACCTAATTGAAACTATACATTTTCAGAAAGCCAAAATTTAAATAAATCTGACTATATAGACTGTTGGTATGTTTTGTAGTAAGGGTAAAATGAAATCGGGAGAGGAACAGAAATAATCGATGGAAAATGCGCGATTAGACACCAAATGTGTTTGGTGTGCTTCAAGGGAAACGTTCGAAAAATTGTAAAACCTGCTTCCAAATTCCTGAATATTTCACGTAACGCGAGTATAAACTACCAAAGTATCTAACCTTGATGACTAACTCGTCAAATCTGCCCATCTGAGTTTATTATAAACATTTCCCGGGACCTGTTGATCTCCCGTTTTAAAATTTATCCGCCATTCTTTCACCACGCTGTGTTTCGTGGACCCGTGGCCATGGCGACCACGCGCAAATAAACCGACTGCTCCAATCCCGCCGGGCCTCTGAAAAGGTCGCTCAAGGTCGCTCAACCTTGGGCCAATCAGTGATGCTGTTTTACTTCACCTTGTTACCAGCCTTCGTTCTCCTTTAGGGAAGTACATGGGACTTTTTCAGTTATAGCTCGTTCTATACCTGCCATCTCATGATGTAACTGCGAAATCCCGAATGTACGGAAAATAAGCTTTACAATGGTATACGATAACACAGGAATTGCAGCGGAACAACAACAACAGAACGCTGCAAAACGTAGCTAAAATGCGACAATTTCTTCGCTTTTTTCATGATTTCCAACAGACGGAAAGCAGACACAACACATTTTCTCGCAAGATTACTTATTTTTAGATTAAACGTTGCTGATATTGATATAAAACGTGAATAAATTACGTAGAATGGGCCTGTGGGAGACCATTGGTAAATATTTTTCCACATGACATGGGACATAAAACGGGATATTTTACATCGCTGGAAACGTATGAAAATTGAAATCAGTCCATGGGTTAAAGACCTACGCCATTACAAATCTGTTATGGGTCAGAGAGAGAAAATTCTCCACAAGTCTATGGGGGAAAGAGTTAAATGAACAATACATTGTCCATCTATCCTTGTAAAGTTACATGGCTTGTGACTTAACATCCAGCTTCTGTTTAAATCAGTAACTTGGGCAAAGTTATTCCTTTCATTTCCCTTAATAATGAGACCATGAAAAAGGGAGTGAATCCAGTCTGCCATACCTGCTGAGTATCCACGGTTCCTGGGAACACGAGAGGGCATAGAGAAGTCTGGAGGCCTCCGTCGCCACGTTCGTCTCCTTATACTGCCTGTAGGCAAAGTCCCACTCATCAATACCACCCTCTGCTATTGCTCCACAGTAAACGGCTGACTTTACACCAGGGTCCACCCTGTAACCCAGAACATTCAACCCCATATAAGGTGTATGTCAAAATGGTATTTAGAAAATACTATAAATACTCAAGAGTATATTAATTATTTTATGAATTTCTAAACAAGAACAAACAATATTGACCATTAAAGAAATAGACAAGCTTCTGAGCTGTACTCCACGTAAACATAATTTATTTAATGCACAAGCTTTCGACTCTCATGCCAGAACCTGAATCAAGTGATCTGTTGAATTTCATAAAATTGCCAGTAAATATACAGATTGTCCAAGTGTTTATGACGTACAGGATGCTATTTTTTGTGCCGTAACTCTATCCGTTCTCTGTCACGTAATGTCACAACGTCACACGCTGTGTGTTATGTCGCTGTACATCAAGACTCTAAACTCCATGGGAATAAATAAACAATTGAAACCGCTATGGTGTAGATCTCTATATAACATTCGATCTTCCATGGAAACAGAGAAAAAAATTGGACAATCTGTATATTTACTAGCAATTTTATGAAATTCAACAGATCACTTGATAAAGGCTCCGGCATGAGAGTCGAAAGCTTGTGCATTACATATGTTTATGTGGAGTACATAAGTTTGTAAGCTCAGAAGTTTGTCTATTTCTTTAATCAACGAACCCACGTACGAGTCTAAAACAGTATATCACAATATTGACCATGATATAAATACATGAAAAAAATTGTGAATTGTTAAAATTTCAACATCCCATTTGGAGAAGTATGAGACGTGGAATAAATCACAGCAGGGGGTGCCGAGGTTGTGCAGTTCACTTGCACTGGTTCCTCTCCTTATGGGCTCTGATGTTCATGTCTGCTTGTGGGGTGTGACACATGCACATCATAGACATATCAGGCAAATATCGCTTTCAAACCGAGTGCTGTCAGATGGTTGCCATGGTTACAATACATTAGTCAGCATCCACTCATTCGCAGCATATCTAGTGAATTTCCCCAATCCTGAATTAATGCTTATCAATTAATTAAGGTTTAATGTCGCGTTCAGCAATATTTCAGCTATATAGCCATAATGTTTATCAATGGAACATGTACAGGCCTGCAAGTGGCTCACAGTGAAAATATAGGAGGAAATTTGCAAAAATATAGGAGAAATATAGGAATTATCTGAATAAAATATAGGAAATATAGGAAATAAAGGAGTGTAAGACAGGTCTGTACTACATTGTATGTTCCAAACTTGGTAGTTTTCTGGTGTTTAATCAAATTACTTTCACTGAATGCGCAGTTATAGTGGTGGTTTTTCAGGTGACCTGTCCTGTTGTTTGATTCAGAAAAGAGAGATTGAAATGTTTTCGTATTTGCCGAGCAAAGCGCAGTGAATTTTTTTTTCTGAAATGTATTTCCTCATGTCAGTTTGACCCATTGCAGAGCGTTGATGAAAGTTTTCATGAGAAAGAGTCAAAATATAGGAAATATAGGTTTTGAGTAAAATATAGGAAAATATAGGAATAACTAAAAAATATAGGAAATATAGGAGGCACCTGAAGGCTCGCACATATGATATACATGTACATACGGATTATTCTCTTCATCCTTCATCCACTGCGAGAACAAGGATTTGGCCTGAGTAAGACACGCCGCCAGTCCATAACGACAAGCCTGACTGATGGCCTGAGATCGCATAAACCTGCAAAATATCATGGGAAAAACTGAGCATCAGTGAAGGGTCAAACAAGAAAATCTGAAAATTCCATAACTTACTTTCTCCTAGGCCTACAGTGTGTAAATCTTTTATAACATGAGGTAACACCTAGAAGGTGCAAAAACTCCTCATGTTCACATCGTCATATGGAAATTTTGCGTGACATTGCCATAGAAACCCAAATTCACTGGCTTGTGGTTGTAGTCCGGGATGTTAGGGCATAAAAGGGACTGTTTGGTTCAGATTCTTCCAAAAGCACCAAATTTGGCCCATATGTCGCTCATACAATACCTTTTCGATTTTTGACGGGCGCCAAGGTAGTCGCCCCCTGGGGCCGCCATATTGGCAAAATTCATTATGGCCGCCACCCGGGTTAGAGGTCAATCGTATTTAAAACAATAAAATGGCTAGAATCATGAATAATACAACTTTTTAGTGGTTATCGGAGTCGGGGAATCTGATTCTGATCTTATTTCAACAATTTGATGTCAAGGTCACCCTAAAGGTCATTTTGGGGTCAAATTCGTCATTTTTAGTGGTTTTTAGTCGAGATATACAAACTAACTCATTTTATCGATTTTCGTGGTTGAGTAACCCGAATCTGGCCATATTTTGACAATTTGAGGCAATATTGCATGTGAGGTTCACGACAGAGGTCACCCGAAACAGAGATCAACCAGGTCAATTATAGGACCCGAAAAAAAATAGAATCACAAATAATACCATAGGGCTTTGCGGCATCGGAGAATTAGATTCTGACCTTATTTTGACGATTTGAGGTCATGGTCACCTCATTTGAGAATTAAAGGTCAAAAGATCAACAGTTGCTACTAAAAACAATCGAAACAAGATTATTCAGGAACAAATGTTACTAAAATACTTCAGAGATGACATCTGCTGACAAAATGCTATAACTATGCCGCTACGTACATTTAAATGTTCAAAATACAAAACAAAGACCGCTTAAGCAACAGTATACCAATGATTACTTTTACTACCTATGCCTTCTGGCTTGCGCTCTATGATGCCAGCAATAAGTAATACTTGTCATCACCGCCCTCGTTATTAACGCACCCGCCTTCGCATTTGCAGAGGGTCGTGTATCGGACATCGGCACAGTTGCATTTGCACCTTCCCGTGCATGCCTTGAATCAGCCTCAGTGCATGAGAATGGCATATGCCATAGAAGTGTCGCTGAGAGTGGTCCATAGTGGTTGCCATGTACTGGCGCAATCTTTGTGCCAGCTCCACTCACTGAAGTCAGGGATTCCCTGCTGGAGTGAAGCGACTCCAGTAAAAACTCGCTTGCAGCAGCGCTCGCTTCACATGCTGCAAAAGCGCGGCTTGGGAGGTGGGATGTTTTCCAGCGATCTGGTTGCAGTAGTGAAGAGGTGATGCTTGGCCTCATTGACACCGGCTGCACCACATCTCTTGCTGTACATGAGTACGATGAAGCGTTCTATAAGCTCCATATGCACGGACTCGAGAGTGTCAGGATCATGCGTGAGAGCCACTAGTGTGTCGGTGGGGTCCGATATGCTTGTACAGGCTGCCCAGGCGGTCTTTTTGCCACATCCAAGAAACTGTGAAGTCGTCTTGCACCCCGTTAAGCTGTGAAAGAGAGGTAGTGCCACCGACTTTGACGGACCAAGATCGGAACAGATGGTTTGGACTGGAATGCCACAATACTTTTTCCTGAACCCCTAAAATCCCGAAGTATGAATGGATCAGCGGCTTCTTAAAAAATGTTAACAAAAAGGAGCCGTTCTCATTCATCAGCACACAGATCTCCAAGACTGACATGAGCGGAAAGCTCCTTCTGTGTACCCGTTTTGAGTCCGTGTTCTTCAACAGGCGTTATGACCTCACAATACTTCAACCGTGCAACCATTCCGAGGCGGAGACCAGGGTCCTCCTGCATCTAGCACATGCCACGGAGGAGGGTCATACAACAGCCTATGTTCGCACGATGGACAGCGATGTCCGGTCTTTGAAGACCCTCGGTCTATCGGAACTCTTGGTGGACTTCGGTACTGGAAAGAAATATTGTGACATTCATTCCATACCGTATGTTCCGATCTCGGTCCGTCAAATCCTTGGCACTACCCCTCTTCCACAGCCTTACTGGGTGCGACCCGACTTCACAGTTTCTTGATAGCGCAAGCCAGAAGGTATAGATACTAATAATCATTGGTATATTGTTGCTAAAGCGGTCTTTGTATTGTATTTCGAACATTTAAATACACATAGCGGCGTAGCGGCATAGTAATATAGCATTTTGTCAGCAGATGTCATCTCCGGAGTATTTTAATATAATTTGTTCCTGAATAATCTTTGTTCGATTGTTCTTAGTGGTAACTGTTGATCTTTGACCTTTGACCCCAAAATGGGTTGACCTCAAATCTTCAAAATAAGATCAGAATCGAAGAATGCCACAAACCTCTATGGTATTATTTGTGGTTCTTTTGGTGTTATACCTACAATTGACCTCTGGTTCGGATAACCTCTATCGCGACTCTCAAATGAAATATTGCCCCGAATCGCCAAAATAAGGCCAGATTCGGTTTACTCAACCCTGGAAACCAATAGAATGAGGCAGTTTATATATCTTGCCCCAAAACCACTGATAATGGTGAATTTGTCCCCAAAATGCCCTTTAGGGTGACCTTAAAGGGTTACCTTGACCTCAAATCGTTGAAATAAAATCACAATCAGATTCTCCGACCCCAAAAACCACTAAAAAGTGCTATTATTCACATTTCTATCCCTTTTAGTTATTTAACTATAACCCGGGTGGCGACCATATTGAATTTCGCCGAATATGGCGGCCCTAGGGGGTGCCCGTCTTGGCGCCCGTCAAAAATCGAAATAGTATGGTATGGGCGACATATGGGCCAAATTTGGAAGAATGTGAACCAAAAAATCCCTAACAGCCCTGACTATTGACCACCCAACAACAGTTTGGCTTCTATCACATTCACATCGTCATATAAGCATTTTTTGTGACGTTGCCATGGAAACAATTTGGTAAAAAAATACCAGCTAATGGCCACCTTTCACCCTGGTCGATCTTTCCCCCACAGCAGAAATGAGTATTAATGAAAACCTGAGCGGTCAATGTCCCCTGGCATCGATATCACAGAAAGTACATGTATGGCAACAGGAAAGGTTTATAAAATGTTGCATTTAAAATTGTACATTGTTTGTGTATTGGGTGCTTAAAACATTTGTTATAGTATCTGAGAATTGAAAAGAAATTATTTGGCATTTTACATCAGTTTTGAAATATGAGATAGTTTAGTTCTGAGATGTAAACAGTGTGATGGTAAATAGTGTCATGTGATATGTGTAGATCATGTCATGAAGGTTGCTGAAAACAAGCAAATACTATGCAGCCATTGTTATTCTTGCATTGAATGGCAGTTGGTGAAATCGTTCTTCAGTTATTGCAATCACAAGCTTAGAATGTACAAATCTGGGGTCAAAGCCATGGTGGCCATATTGGATTACGCAGATGGGTGAAAAACAATCCCAGCCATCGTCTCACTCATATCAAACGAATGTCCAAGATTGAAGTCAATCAGACCAATTGCTTTTTAGTTATTGCAGTGAAAATCTTTTTGATCATGGCAGCCATATTGGATTATGCAGGTTGTCGAAAAGCAATCCTAGCCATCATCTCACCGATATCAAACCACTGTCCAAGTTTGATGTCTGAATTGGACAAATAGTTTGAGTTATTGTGGTCACAAGCTTATGTAGTGTAGGGGTCAATGCCATGACGGCCATATTGGGTTACGCAGGTGGCCAAAAAACAATCCCAGTCATCCTCTTACGCATACAAACCCACTGTCATTTTTGTGTTATTGAAGCCACAAGCTTGGTACCATGACTGAACAAGGCTCAAGGCCTCGGCGGCCATGGCAGCCATACTGGATTATGCAGGTTACTGAAAAACAATCCCAGCCATCCTCTCCCTCATACCAACCATGTCAATCGGACAAAGTTATTGCAGTCACAAGGAAAACGTGGCGGAGAGACGGAATCACAGACGGAGCAAATCCCCAAGTCCCCCAATAAAAATGGTTCTAAAGACGAAACTTACGACTCCAGATGTGTGGCGTTGCTATTATCCCATCCTACTTCATTATATAGAGGGGTTACTGCCTTTCTCATATAATCCTGAAATTGGTAATATCAAAATTATGCATTTATGTAAGTTCTACTGGAGACCTGGCTATGTGACTAATGTCACAGGACCTACCAAGTAGTGTTCGACATGATTTAAGTGTGTACTTGAACGAAGATAAGTTTTTGTCAATTTTGAGGTTTATAGGTCACCTAAGTAGGTCTGTGCCGAGGGTAGTGCACAGGTTGAATAAGTGTAGCATCATGTGAACTCCCAGAATATATGGAAATTGGAGGATTCCATCCAATGATAACCATTCTCAGATGGTCTGAATCTCGAACGGACCAGGCTTCCTGATACCAGAATGTCTTCAAAAGTCCCAATAAAACATACAACCAAGGGTTCCCGATAGGCATGACAGTGCACTCGCTGAGCGATCAATAAATAATAAAAAATATTTATAAATAAAATTTTCATCAGAATTCGGACAACTCAGAACTTGCTGGTAACAGTCCCCGAATGCACGTTCATGCCAAAAATCAAGGTTCTAATGTTAATGGTTCTCCTCATTTTGCTGACGAAAGGATTCAGATGGACTCACTGACTACCGAACAATTTGCAAATGAGAGCCTACTTCGTAGGAAAATGAAATAATCAGTTACCGGTAGTTTCATAGTGATTGATCTAGAGTGACTGATCTCTAGGGACTTTGATCTAGAATGGCCGTGATCTAGAATAACGGATCAAGAATGATCTAGAGTGACTGTGATCTAGAATGGCTGTGATCTAGAATGAGTGATTGAATATGATTGATCTAGAGTGACTGAAGTAGAATGGCTGTGATCTAGAATGATTGATCTAGAATGACTGATATAGAGTGACTGATCAAGATATAGAGTGACTGATCTAGGATGATCTAGAGTGGCTGTGATTTAGTATGACTGATCGAGAACGATTGATCTAGAATGGCTGATATAGAGTGACTGATCAAGATATAGAGTGACTGATCCAGAATGATTGATTTGGACCGAGTGATCTAGAGTGACTGATCTAGAATGACTGAACTAGAGTGACTTGTCTAGATTGACTGATCTGGAATGACTGATCTACAGTGACAGAGCAAGAGTGACTGTAATCTATAATGATTAATCAGGAGGAGTTGTGATCTAGAAGGACTGATCCAGAGTGATTGATCTAGAAGGACTGATCTGGAGCAGCTGTGACTAGAGTGACTGTAAACTATAACTAGAGGTTCCGCTTTGACCCTTGAGTTGCCGCTCTGGCATGAAGCCTATGCTGGTTGTTTTTTTAAGCAAAAACATACGTCTCCCCCAACCTCCCACCTTGCCTTGAGTGGGCACATAATTTAAGGGAAAGTGCTATAAAATGAATGTAGCAATAAGTATCCTAAACAAAGCTGCGCATCTAAAAATATAAATTACAAAGAGGCGATTTTTATTGTTGCAGTAACCCAGTGAGGAGTCGGGATTTCTATAGCAATGAGTGGATTGTCGAATCTACAGCGTCCAACCAATGTGAAATACATGTAATTGTGAAGCATCAACTATTTCGAAACTGATCACATTATAGGAAAGATGCAAAACATACAAGAGCCACACCTATAGTATACATGCTGTACCGTATAGAAGTTACATGCATCTGCCTTCAGTAGTTTCCAAGATATGGAGTGAACAAAAATTGGACAGACAGATAAGCACATTTTGCATGGACCCACATAAGCACTAGCTCACACCCAAACCTAATTAGATCATAAGGCCATTTCAATGAAGCTTCCATCCAAGTTTGGTGAAATTCCGTCGAGTAGTTCTCCAGATATCTTGCAGACAAGGTATGTATAGACATGAACAATTAGATGGATGGACGGACGATGGACATGGATAAATGCACACACACACCCAAACCTAATCAAATGAGGGGACTATCCCAATGAACCTTCCATCCAAGTTTGGTGAAATTCTGTCCAGTAGTTCTTCAGATATCTTGCAGAAAGGGCCTGTATATACATATACATGTACAAGTACATGGACAGACGGACGGACACCGAACATGGACAAATGCACATACAAACCAAAACCTAATCAGATGAGAGGGCTATCCCAATAAAGCTTCCATCCAAGTTTGGTGAACTTCCGTCACGTAGTTCTCCAGATATCTTGCAGACAAGGCCTGAATATACATGTACAAGTAGATGAACGGACGGACACCCGACACGGATGAATGCATGCACACATACACCAAAACCTGATCAAATGAGGGGGCTATCCCAATGAAGCTTCCATCCAAGTTTGGTGAAATTCCATCCAGCAGTTCTCAAGATATCTTGCAGACAAGGCCTGTATATACATGTACAAGTAGATGGACGGACGGACGGACACCGGACACGGATGCACACACACCAAAACCTAATCAAACAAGCAGCCAGAGGATGCTAGGTCCCCCGCCGAAATGGCAGCAATATTTTTTAGCATTGTTGGTCTTAGGGGATATACATGAGGGAGGCAACTGCTGCTTCATAGGCGTTGGATGTGGAAGGGTCTTTCTGCCTTCCCAAGTTTTAAGATCAACTCAGAACGATTGACTGAAAGTTGATTGCTTCTGTGATATAGTTTCCATGCAGTGAAGCACCGAGAAGCATCCCCAAGTGACATCTCAAGGAATTATCTGCAAACCAAATTTGACGAGAAGCTGAAGGCATCCTCAACCTACTGCCCGGAAACCAAATTTTAAATTGCCACCAGTTGTCGCCACCTGTAGGTGCAAGTGAGCGAAATGCAATCCCAAGCATCATCTCATGGCATGGTAGCCTACATGTATTAGCCTATAGTATCTTCTACAGGGGGCTAATGATCGGCTGATGCAGCAACAACAACATTTTCCCAGTTAGACGGCAGATTTTGAAATCAAAAACGAGGCCGCGCCATGTCATCAGTCAACTGAGACAGTCACGTGGTTGTGTATGAAGATTGGGGTGGGTCTTATCTAATAGTGATCCAATGAAAATGCTCGTATTAGTTTAAAATGGCGGGGTCGAATGACCAATCACTGAACGGGAGACAGCTGGAACAGTACGTTGACACTGTCTGTTAATACAGGGGCGTCGGAAGCAAATTCAAAGTGGTACGGCCACTATCATTGCACTTTAGGTGAGGATCCAGGGGCCGCCCAGGCCCCAGATGCTCCTGGGGTCTAGATCGCCGAAGAAGCGTTCTGAGCGATTTCTGGCGTCAATCAAAATCACTCTGCATTGAAGTGTATTTTTAGTTCTTTCCTAACCCTTTTACCATTGAAAACGCAACCGATGGTGGTTTTCTGCGATGCTGAATTACAAAAAATTGTGTATAGTATAGTACTGTATCCTAGGCACATCGTGTAGCAGTAACCGAGATGATGCATCGATAATGTATACCAAATTTTACATTGAGCATTTGAACAGTGTCAGAGATAGAGATCATTAATGATTTTACATAAATTAAAGATGGTTGTCCATCCTTCCCGTCACTCAGAGGAACTAATGTGGTTATTCATTAATGCAAGTCTCTTCATACATCGATGCTGTAAATCAAGTTTCGTATAGAACATTTGAATGGTATCAGAGATAAACATCATTAAAGATTCTGAATAAATTAAAGATGGCCGCCAAGATTTCCGCCCAATCAGAGAAACCAGATCTGTCATTCATCGTAAGTCTCTTGATGCATCAATGATGTATACCAAATTTTCCACTGAGCACTCCAACCGAATCAGAGATAGATCATTAATGATTTTGCCTAAATTAAAGATGGCCACCAAAGGTTTTCAGTCAATCAGGTCCCGATTCAAAGTATCTGGATGTATTGATGATATATACCTACCTTCATATAAAACAATTGAATGGTAACCGAGATATGTATGCTATCATTATCGATTTCGCATGAATTAAAGATGGCATCCAGGGTTCCCAGCTAATCAGAAAAGCCTGTTTGGTAATTCGTTGAAAGTTGCTTGATGTATCGATGATGTATATCAAATTTCGTATTGAACAGTTGAATGGTTTCCGAGATATGGATCATTATCCATTTTGCATGAAATTAAAGATGGCTGCTAAGGTCCCAATCAGGTCCCAATTCTAAAGGCTTCTGGTCCTTGACTAGGCAAATAAGCATACCAAATTTGGAATTTCATCAGCGAAACAGTTTTCCGGCTATCTCGCTCACGAACGGACGTACGGACAGACGGACGTACAAGATGATGACAATACCCCATGGCCAAAAATGGCCGAGGGGTAAAAACATGGGTCTGTGCCTGATAAATTTTAAGCCTTTTGGGGTTGCAACTCATTCATAGAAAGCTCCCTGTACATGAACAACTGCACTGACAACTGCATGCCATCATCTGTCAGTCTGAAGACCAGCAAGGTTGAATTCAGTTCAATTCAGGAAATTGATCATATGCACAGTGTGCACCCAAACATTAGGAACACAGTTGTAATTAATATAGTAATATACGTGTGTAGACAAATGATTCGTGCAGAAGCTTCAGGGTAAATCCTATGATGTGCAATACAATTATTTGTTAGCAAAATTGAAGGAAATGTTGTCCTTCGTTTAAGATGACACGAAATTCAAAAATCAGGGATTCAGTTATTTCACATTATACTTCTGAAATAAAATATGGTTCATGCAAAAACTTTAGGGTAAATCATGTGATGTGGAATAGAATGATTTCATATAGCAAAATTGAAGGCCCATTTTGACTGGAACGGACAAGAAGAAGAGAAACTCAGTGGTGCCACCTTCAGGCAGATGTTGCTGAAATGCAATACGGACTCGCGTCCTGTTGCAAGGAATGCGTATTCCGAATTTCGGAATAACCCAACACAGCATTAGGAAGTTATCGCTTCGAACAGATGTACACGGAAAAAAATCTATTTTGACCCAGTGGCGCCACCTTCAGGCCGATGTTGCTGAAATGCAATACGGACTGGCCTCTTGTCGCAAGGAATGCGAATGCTGAATTTCGGAAGAATCCAACAGAGCGTTAGGAAGTTATCGCTTCGAACAGACATGCACGGACGTACACGAACATCCACGGACTCAAAGAAGCAAGAACCAGTGGCGCTACCTTCAGGCAGATGTTGCTGAAATGTAATACGGACTGGCGTCTTGTCACAAGGAATGCGTATTCCGAATTTTGGAAGAATCCAACAAAACTTTAGGAAGTTATCGCTTCGAACAGACATGCACGGACGTACACGGACATCCACGGATGCAAAGAAGCAAGAACTAGTGGCGCCACCTTCAGGCAGATGTTGCTGAAATGCAATACGGACTGGCCTCTTGTCGCAAGGAATGCGAATGCTGAATTTCGGAAGAATCCAACAAAGCGTTAGAAAGTTATCGCTTCGAACAGACATGCACGGACGTACACGAACATCCACGGACACAAAGAGATAAGAACCAGTGGCGCCACCTTCAGGCAGATGTTGCTGAGATGTAATACAGACTGGCATCTTGTCGCAAGGTATGCATATTCCGAATTTCGGAAGAATCCAACAAAGCATTAGGAAGTTATCACTTCGAACAGACGTACACGGACATTCACGGATACGAAGAAGCAAGAACTAGTGGCGCCACCTTCAAGCAGATGTTGCTGAAATGCAATACGGACTGGTGTCTTGTCGCAAGGAATGCGTATGCCGAATTTCGGAAGAATCCAACTAAGCGTTGGAAAGTTATCGCTTCGAACAGACATGCACGGACGTACACGGACATCCACATACGCAAAGAAGCAAGAACTAGCGGCGCCACCTTCAGGCAGATGTTGCTGAAATGCAATACGGACTGGCGTCTTGCCGCAAGGAATGCATATTCCGAATTTCGGAAGAATCCAACAAAGCGTTAGGAAGTTATCGCTTCGAACAGACATGGACGGACACACGGACATCCACGGACACAAAGAAGCAAGAACCATTTTAAAGTCCCCGGCCGCGTTGCGGCGGGGGACAATAAGGGGGCTATCCCAATGAAGCTTCCATCCAAGTTTGGTGAAATTCCGTCCAGTAGTTCTCAAGATATCTTGCAGACAAGGCCTGTATATACATGTACAAGTAGATGGACGGACGGACGGACACCGGACACGGATGAATGCACGCACACACACCAAAACCTAATCAAATGAGGGGGCTATCCCACTGAAGCTTCCATCCAAGTTTGGTGGAATTCCATCCAGTAGTTCTTAAGATATCTTGCAGACAAGGCCTGTATATACATGTACAAATAGATGGACGGACGGACGGACGGACACCGGACATGGATGAATGCACGAACACACACCAAAACCTAATCAAATGAGGAGGCTATCCCAATGAAGCTTCCATCCAAGTTTGGTGAAATTCCATCCGGTAGTTCTCGAGATATCTTGCAGACAAGGCAAGGGGACGGACAGACATCTATCCAGACATCCATCCATCCAGACATCCAACCAGACAGACAGACAGCACAAACACTAGATGTCTCCCCCCAACATAGTTGGGGGAGACATAATGACAGGAGGTAGCACCTAAAATGTGCAACAACCTGTCAGCCAGACAGTTTTAGTAACTGTATATTGGTACACAATGAATGGAAAATGCGTTTATAAAAGCCCGAAAAATTTGGTTGAATGCAGAACGTGCTTCAGCAGTGGTTTGTAAAAGATTAAAATATGTTGGAATGTAGTGTGGGATGTTGGATGCATTGAACGAGTATAATCATGATAATGAACACAGCAAGGAAGCAATCAGAGATTGCTCAATTGTATGCCCCCCCTTCCGCTTTAATCCGACACTGCCCCGCCATTGTTCTGTTCTGGTCGGTGGAGGCCTAATTTAGATAATTATAAAAAATCTGTTTCAGTCACTTTTTTCGGCATGCCTCACATAATACATATTCCAAGTATCGACCAACAAGTAATAATACAATGTTTTGATGCAAGATGGTCGCCAGGGCTTTCACCAAATCCGAAAATGTGACCTGGTTATGAGACCTACATTCCTTGGGAGTATATTGTGGTGAAATTATGAAGCGATCAGTGAACTTTGCACCCAATTCACTCTTTTTGGGGCAATTTCATACTTCAGGATCTATGTGGTATGCTTTGGAATGTAGAATAACAATTTTATAGCCATTTTCCCAGTCCAAAATGGTTATGGACGGAGATCCAGCCTGAACAAAATAAATATATCCCATTCACTTAGGTTTGATGAACAAAGGGCCATAACTCTTGAAAATATACGCGAAACGCAGAGAAACTTCACGCTGCACAACTACAGGGCACTGACCACATATCCTGCAAATTCCATACAATATTAACCGAGATCCAGCCCGGACAAGTCCCAATTCACAAAGACTTGAACAAAGGGCTATAACTCTTAAAAATATATGCGAAACGCGAAGAAACTTCACACTGCACAACTATAGGGCATTGACCACATATCCTGCAAATTTCAAAATTGTCCATACAATACTAACCAAGATCCAGCCCGGACAAGTCCCAATTCACGGAGATTTCAGGAACAAAGGGTCATAACTCTTGAAAATACTAAGCGAAATGGGGAGAGAGAAACTTTCTGCTGCACAACTGTGGGGCACTGACCACATATCATGCAAATTTCGTACTTGTCCATACAATATTAACCAAGATCCAGCCCGGACAAGTTCCATTCACAGATTTCAGAAAAAGGGCCATAACTCTTGAAAATTATACCAGAACTCGGAAAAAACTCTACGCTGCACAACTACGAGGCACTGGCCACATTCCATGCAAGTTTGAATCCTGTCCATCAAATATTAACCGAGATATCGTGCGGACAAGAAATTCGGCCGAACAGATGGATGGACAGACGGACAAAGCGATCGCTATATGCCCCCCCCTTTAATTAGAGAGGGAGCATAATAATTTGACTAAATTGAGACATAAATACATGAAATTGTGTGAAGACAGAATAGTTACAGCATGTGGATTTACTGAAATAATTTTTCTTGAAAAAGTTAATGGGGCTTTTGACCGGTGGCGCTTTGTTCGGAAACAACAGAACAATCTTTTCACGTCCTCATACAGACATTGATGAGCATGTGGTTGACCACTCAACAATGCTGTATATCAAATTTGAAGTCTCTAGCTGCAACAGTTTGGCTTCTATCGCATTCATATCATCATATCCAGGCATTGTATGTGCCATTGCCATAAAAACCACAAAAATCATGACAATGTAACCAAATTCAATGGGGCTGTGGTTGACCACCCAACAATCCTGTATACCAAATTTGAAGTCTCTAGAAGCATCAGATTGGCTTCTAGATCATTCACAAGAATTGTTGACAACTGAACGACTGGTTGACCAGACAATCGGACCTACATGCTAAAAATGACAGGACCTTGTGCCTTATAGGCTGAGGGGTAATTAATCAAAAGAAGTTGCAATCTAGAACGAGTGATTTAGAGTTACTGTGAACAAAGGATTGATGTGATCTAGAATGATCTCCTCTGAAACCTCAATGATCTAGAATGACTGATCTAGATTGATTGTTAACAAGTGACTGGTGTGATCTAGAATGATCTCCTCTGAAAGCTCAATGATCGGGAGTGACTGATCTTGTGCCGTACACATACCCTGAAAGCCCCGTAGGTACCCGTCCTGAGGAGCATTCTCCGTACATAGGAGAGTTCAGACAGAGCCGTTACCCATGGTACATACTCCTTCTCCTGAGCAAGATACTCTATGGTACGTAAGGCCGTCAACTGATCCAGTGTGCCAGACCTACAAAGATTCACCAACAAAGCATTAAGGTCTTGCAGCCCCCATGATCTGACTTTCACCAATGATAGAGTAAATTTAGTCTCGAATGCGATTACAGTGAATGCTCAAATACGAACACTTCCTTCAATACAAACATCGTAATAATTCACATGTTTTTTACAGATATTCAATCAAACTCGGTTTCAGAATCTAGATCAAAGATAATGATTGTTCTCGAAGTAACTATTTTTTTTTTTTTTTAAAGTGAACGTAAAGGCTGAGGCAACATGCACTCTGTGGGAAAGAGCTACATTGAAATACTGAAATAGCAGCAACAAATATTTTTGGGGATTTTTTTGCACCGAGTACGAACGAAATTATCTCCGTTGTATTATTGTTCCCCGGCTGCCGCCATGCTGGCTATCTCACTCAGAGCAGTGACGTTGTATCACCTCGGAGCTCTTTACTTCGTGGAGTTAGAAAGCGCAGAAAGCATGTAAACATAGCGACGTACGAGGAGGCTAGCCTGACTTCAAGTTCTGACGAAGAGACAAATGAAGGTTTACAGGGTTACCAGTTTGAACCAAAACGCTCCGATGTCGACGAAAGTAGTGAGTAGTTCATCGAACGTTTCAGGTCAGTAAACACTTGCTGGAGACACGCAACACAATCAAAACACGCTTGAAACAGCCGAGCTCTCCACCACCGCAATTACAATTCGTGCTACAGCGATGCCAAAACAAAGTGATACTACGTCACAGGAAAATATCACGTGCTCCATACAAGCGTTTTCATTGGCGCAAGGCTAATCAATAAACTGATATGGCCGACTCCAGTCGCTCGTTGCATCAGTCAATAATTCCCGTGTTTGTAAAAAAATTTTTGGAAGGGAAAAAATCACAAAAAATATTTGTTGCTGCCAAATGATACTGTTAATATAGTTCTTCCACACAGTGCGTGTGTTGTCGCAGCCTTTACGTTCACTTTAACAGACATTTGATCAACCCATATTTTTAGGTGAGTCACATCCCTCTATGATGAAAATAATGATTTGCCTTGGAAGTGTAATGTTTAGTCCCCAGCATGGAAAGCAATCCCAATCAAGATCTTGAGGCAATGTATACAGGGCATGAATTTACCATAAAACTTTGCCAGACTATCGGGCTGGTATATTTCATTATACAAAGCTGAAATTCCTGAATTATTTAAAACTAAATTCAACCAGCCAAGTTCTAAATTCACCAGCCACGGGCTGCCGGGCTTGTGACAATTTCGAGCCCTGGTATAGTACCCACATAACAAATTTTGAAAGAACCCATTCGGGTTTTCAGAAGTTTTTGTCCAGAAATTTTTTTTTACTTGGCTCTTTAATATGTTACGCCATAGGCAAATCAGCATGAAAAGCAATCCCAAGCGAGATCTTGAGGTAAGGTACCAAGACATCAAATTTGAAAAGGATCTGTTCAGGTTTTCGAAAGTTTTCGTCTGAAAATTTTAACTTGATGGCAAATCGACATGAAAAATAATCTCAAGTAAGATGATCTCGAGGCAATGTACATACATACCAAATCTGGAAAGAATCTGTTCAGATTTTCAGAGATTACTGTTCACAAAAGAAAGTCGATTGAATGGAAGTACTGATGGTACGACGGATGAATTACAACGCTGTAGTTCCCTTTAACTAAACGTCAGGGGACAAAAAAGTATGTACATGTATACATATCGAACTATTTGAATAAACTTGACAAAAGAAACTTACTTTGCTAAAGCCCAAGCATCATTAATAATCTGTGCCCTGTTTATGGAATCTATCATCTGAAAATAAAGAGAGCATGTTTTATTCCAGAGGATGAGGGGTAACCGATTTTCCCTTCAGTTTCAAACAAAAATATTCAAGTTGTGGCAGTGCGGGGGGGTCTCAAAGCATGAATATGTTAGCGCGATCCGGCTCTCTAAAATGGAGGTAAAAAGAGTCGTTTTTGAACAATAACTTTTGATTCCTAATTACCCAATGCTTCAAAACTTCAGGCGCATTAATTTATCTATTGTTCCATGTTCTAAAATGAATTTGCCATTTAAGAAACCAGGCAACGTTGTTTGAACAGCGCGAAAGATGATTGTCCTATTATTATGCAAATTAGATAGATAATTTATTTTTTTACTATCATTTGTAGCGAATACATATGTCTATGTGCGCCTCAAGTGGATTTTGCTGAATTCGCTATGTGGACTGACTAATACTGAGCAAAAACGACCTTTTTTACCTCCATTTTAGAGTGCGGGATTGTCCTTCCCTGATGAAGTCCATGTAGACTTACCATGTACAAGATGTATCTGGCTATCTGGTAACCCACTTTTAAGATAGTATGCAAAGGTTGCAATTTTCCAATTTTTGGCCATATTTTGATGAAAGATTAATTAGATTTGTAAAAAAAAATTATCAAGCCTAAGGGTCAATTCAGAGGAGAATTGAAAATCGGTGAACGATGATCTATCCCTAAAACACACATCCTGTATGACCCTTGATTTGGAGATGGTATATAGTAAATCTTGGGAGCATCTTGGCTCAGTATCCGGAATCAATATGCTATGTGAACATCAGGGTTCCTACCCTTTGTGAAAGACAAAATTCCAGGACATTTCCAGGACTTTTCCAGGTCCATACAACCGTTTTTCAGGACCTTTAACTGAATTTTCTTGGACATTGTTTAACACCTATTACCATGTTTCATTCAGTAAATTCAACAATGTTCATTAGAATGAAATGAATATGTATTTCAACTATCATGTTTCATACAGATCTGACTAGATGGAAGAATAAATTCAGTTTGTTAGAAAGAAATTCCAGTAATTAATTGTGGCAGATTTTTTGTTTTTGGGAGGTGAGGGGGCGGATGACAATAAAATCCAAGGACTTTTCCAGGACTCTGTACAAATACTGTGAGAATTCAAGGAATTCCAGGTCCTGGAATTTATTTTCTCAGAATTCAAGGAAATCAAGGAAATCCAGAACCAGGAGGAACCCTGGGACATAGGACATGTGGTGGCTATGTTTGGTGACGTCGCTGAACACGCTAGGTCACATTATGCTCACGTCAATGGAATGAAATACATCATCACTGTGGAAACTTAACATCATCTCGTGACATCATGCAGTGCTGTAGTTTGTTGTCAGACACGAGACAGGGGTCGAAATTTACACCTGTCCACCTGTCTCTGACAGGTAACTTTTGAAAGAGACAGGTAGAGAAATAAAGTACCTGTCTCTATTGACAGGTAGCCAGTAATTTTGTTTTGGTGTTCAAAATATATCTTCAACAAAATTCATTCAAAACACCTGCTAATAAGTGCAAGTAAACAAGGTTTCATTAATTTATTAGTGTCTTGCAACATCTAACTTTGTCATTAATCTTGAGTTACATGTTCATGTTACGATTGCATGTTCAGGTAATTCTTAAAGGTGACAGGTACACATTTTGGTCACCTATCTCATGTGACAGGTAAATTATTTTGAATATTTCGACCCCTGCCAGACGGTACAAATATTACAACTTAGTTCATTATTTCAAAACTGCTAACCTGTGTGATATTAAATATTGAAATTCTATTGCATTTCACCATATAGCAAATAATGGTTACCACAGTATTAGGGCACCACCACTCTCCCAATGTTTTTCAAAGATAATTGTGATAGAAAGTCAATCCACCATTCCCTTTAGGCCAGTGCAACTTGAACACCACAACAGAATATTTTCTACTGACACTGTAAATTTAGAAAATACAAATTTAACCATATTTTTGTGTGTACATGAACCAACTCAGCCATGACCACCTCTTGTGTTTGACAAGATGTGTCAAATTAAGAAATTGAATTGAATACAAATTGAATTGTTTACCTCATGGTTTGACTTCAGCTGTTTGATGATCGCATTCCAATTCTGAGAGTCATAATTCATGCGATAGTAACCGTTCACTTTGAGGTTACCAATCACCCAGTTTTCACCATCACTCTGCTCTGGTATGACCGCAGGGTTAGTGATTGTTACTGTAAAAATATAGAAGGAGAGATATGGTTATGATAAAGTGAGAGACACAATAAGTGTGTTGAGAGATACTAAGTGTGGTTAGAGACACAGTAAGTGTAGTGTGAGACACAGTGAGGCGAGAAACACTGTAAGTGTGGTGAGAGACTGTAAGTGTGGTGAGAGACACTAAGTGTGGTGAGAGACTAAGTGTGGTGAGAGACACAGTAAGCGTAGTGTGAGACACAGTGAGGCGAGAAACACTGTAAGTGTGGTGAGAGACTGTAAGTGTGGTGAGAGACACTAAGTGTGGTGAGAGACACAGTAAGTGTAGTGTGAGACACAGTGAGGCGAGAAACACTGTAAGTGTGGTGAGAGACACTAAATGTGGTGAGAGACTGTAAGTGTAATGTGAGACACGGTGAGGCGAGAAACACTGTAAGTGTGGTGAGAGACACTGAGTGCAGCGAGAGACAGTGTGGTGAGAGACATGGTAAGTGTGGTGAGATACACTGTACGTGTTGTGAAAGACACAGAAAGTGTGGTGAGGGACACAGTAAGCATGCGGTGTGAGACACTGTACGTGCGGAGAGAGACACATTGAGAGACATGAAATCTAGTGAAAGAAACTGATCAAATATAATGAGAGATATTGTTAACATATGGCGAGAGAGCCTGCTAAACTGGGATGAGAAAAAAACATTAAATTATGATGAGACATGAAATATATTGAGACAGACAGATTCATACAGACATGTCACAATATCAAATAGGAGAATCAATGAGTAAGGGGGATAACTCCATAAGGGGGATAACTTCATAATTTATCTGACTTACTGGAAGTGTCATTCTTCGTCATCCAATAAATCTCACCGCTGCTGAAATTCTGTTCAAGGTTAGATGTGAATGTAACAGGAACCTCCCACATGTAGCTGAAAGACACGTATAATTAATTACTCTCATTATATCAATGTCATTATAACAATGTCGTTAATTTCTGTCATTAAGTGATGGTGATACAATCCCACAACAGCGAAACTTTTCACATATTGGAGATTCCACTTGAAACATTTTATTCCCAATTGAGTAAAATTTCATTACAAATCAAGGAGTATGTGTATCTCAAGCACCTCTCATTTTAGTTTGGGGACACAATGATACTGGTTTGTCAACATTAATACATGCAGACATGCCATCATAATGTCAAACTCTAATATCCAAAATCCCTCTCCATTTTTTTGTGTTCGAGGTGGTGGTTGTTTTATACCCCAATTCAGAAAGGGTTTCATCTCCCTTGCTCCCCTTGTGCAGAGAACTTCCGGTAAGTACCAAAGGCCCTCACAATTAATTTTAGTAATTAAATATTCTATTTTCAAGAGAATTATCTTTCCAATGTACACATATTCAGGATCAATATAGCATTCAAAATAATTGCGAGTGCCTTTGATAAAGGTGAAACCGAGGTGACTACTTCCCGGAATCTGCTTTTCATACCTCTAGCCTTAAAAAGCGGCAATTATTCAGGGGGAGATCAGACACTTTCTGGAAAGGGCTATAGAAAAGTAAAAGAGACAACAAACCATGCCTAGGCCATACAGATGCTACATGTAATTTATCGAAGATCACTTTTTCCCACTCCAACATGCTACTTTGATCAACTTGCCCATCATCAACAATCTATAAACCTTAGTTTTTCTCATAAAATGACCAGCACACATGAAATAAAAATTTGACGTGAAACAAAAGTTTCTTAAAAGGGAGAAGTGATGAACAGTAGAGGAAATACTCACTTAAAAGGTGAAGGGTACTTGTTAGGGTCTTTCGCTGTAGGGTCTCGTAAATATCTCTCTTGGCTGACCAGGATGGAGTGAGGGTTGTCAGCCGATCTGTTAAGCGTGATCACAGGGAAGTTCATTTGGAGTATCCAGGTGTCCATGACAGACTTCACGTCAATGTTTGAACCGTCCGCCGCGGATTGCTGTTTAAAGAAGAAGTTGGAGCGGATCAACAAAAACCAGGACATTTTATAACCAGGCGAAATATAGCATCGAAGATTCTCTCCTCTCCTCTTCCTGTATATATTCGTCTTTCGCATCTTTACAATTTATGAGAGTTGTTGTTGATGACATAGGTGTAGGAAGTGATCCTCCCCCCCCCCCCCCAGATTTAAACCAGGGGCGGATGCCGCTAGCATGACGCGCGATGGTATTCGAGGATATTTCACCCCGCACAGGTCAAATCATCTTCTTACACCACTGGATCAGCCTCCTAGATTTTGTATTGAGAGAGTGATTGGTGAACTGCAAGTGATTCAGTCTTGTCAGCATCTACAGGAGTTGTGCCCCATAATTTTACCAACATATTGGTAGACTGTATGTACAGGGGTGAAGCATTCGGTGTCCGCTTATTTTTGTTTAGTTCGACCTAACGAAACATGAAGAAATCTAAATGTAAACGCATTTCAAATGAATATAGGAAATGAAACGCTTTCAATATCACCTACAATGCCACAAAATATTCCGTTTATCAGAACCAGTTTCAAATAACCACGGTATATTATTATAATTTCCATATCTACATGCTTCAACAAAAGACGAAGACATCTCAAAGTAACCCAAGAGACCATCACATCATGGATTCTTCCCCCTGATTGTGACTTTCAAAGAGTGATCTCCCTTGTTTCCAAATGATAATTTAGGAAACGCATTACATGTATACACAAAAGCATAGAAAAAAGACCTTAGTATACCTCAGATAAAGCTTGCCAGAGATCATCATGGAAGGCAGCTTCATAGGCTCTGCTCTTCAGATAATTCTACAAAGACATATGTAACCATAAATTATCAAGATCATTGCAAAAATAAAAAAAATTATCCATCAACAATCTTCAGCATTAAGTGAAATCCCAGGCTCGCTGGACATCGCTCGATCTTCTGACAAACTGGTAGGTGAGTAACTACTCCCTGTGAAGGTTCAAGGATTGCCGCACACACAATATACACGTATTTGGCAAAGTTTTTCTCATCATTTAACTCATTTCAGGCATGAACTGTTTGCCTAGGGGTCAGGGGGAGGACCCAGCCACCACAATTTACCGTGGGCAGAAATTAACCCAAGTACTATACATGAGACTGAATTAGCTGTCAATCAGTTTGAAAGTGGCCATCTCTGGGAGCACATGTTACACAACACACCAGTTGTGCAGGAAGTTACAGGCTGGGTATACATTTACAGTTATTCAGATATCTCATGAATTACCAGATGTACCGGACACTAGCCATTGAAATTTCGCGTAATTGTGCAGAAAAATGTTAATGCTACAAAGAATCATTACAAACTTGGTGCAGCTATCCCATAATTCACTGCAATGTGAATCGACCAGTTTGAGGATATCCCATGAAGCTCCATCCCGGAAGTTTACTAACCTGTAATCCCAGCTGAAATGTGGACTCGCCCAAGAATGATCTGATCATGTTGATCACTGCAGCACCCTGAACAAAAAAACAAGACAAAGTGGACACTGATTAATGGACATGGAGGATGCAGTAGGGTGACACTCTGAAAAGCAAACCAATCACATCCACACCAATTTCAACTATATGAATAAAGAAATTTATTTCATTCCAGCAGTAATGAACTAAGATGATTGTATGAGCTCAAGACGGATCTCACTCATATGTAGGTACAACCAGAGAGATAAAACTGGTTACCTCTAGGAATTTAGATCACCCTAATTTGGGCACACCCTCTATTCGGCACAGTAAAATTGCTTTCAAGTTAGGCAGGAAAATGCGCCCAAATTATTCAAATTCCCTGAATTCTGCCAAAATAATAGGCTTTAAATAAAATATCACATTTATTGATGAGGAATCTCTATGAACAAAACTGAAAATTGATTCTCAATGGCAGAAAAGTGGGTTTTTTTTAAAGTGATCGTAAACTCTCTAGTAAAATTTCCATTAAAATGAAAGACCATTGCAAACAGTGATGGAAAATATTTATTGTATTTTTTTTTACGATTTTATTACACAGAGTAAACTGCAATTAAAGCATGGTATTCTATGGCGGTCTGTTGCAATCATATTTAGGTCCAGTGACGTCGCACTGCCTAAATACATATATTTCAAACTGTGTATGTACTTTCCAATGCTTGATTCAAGCTTAAAGTTTGCATACTTTGAGTTTCAACACAGACTCACTGTTCCAATGTGCATGTTTCACCAAAGTCGAGGAAATTAAATGCAAAATTCAAATTGACTTGACACTTATGAGTTACCATCTCCCAGATTTTGATAAAACATGCACAATGGAACAGTGGGTCTTTCATTTGATGGAAACTTTACTTGATGGTTTACGATCACTTTAATAATAATAATTTCATTTTTTTTATTTATTTATTCAATTTAATTTTTTTTTTCTTTTCTCTCTCTCAATTTGAGCACATCCTAATTTGGGCATAACGTTTAACGTTGTATCAATGGAGTAATCTAAAGCCCCGACCTCCACGGTTTATCCATACTGTAGACAGGCAATTGGCTGATATCTCACTTCACTGGACTGATTCAAACAATGATTGGCTGATAATTCCTGTAGTCTGATTGGCTATCACAGAAAAGCTTGTCTTTCATTGGTCTAGGAGGTGGCCATGACAACCACCTTGCTGGGGGTCTAATAATACCCCAGCCACCAGTCAGATTTTTGGACCGGACTTGGGGGCCTCCGCGCACATCGCCGGAAGTGACATCATATATTATAGTAAAATAGATGTTTGCCGAACATTTCGATTACTTTTAAAGTCTGCATAATACCTATGTTGACCTAGCATTAAAAAGAATTATCTGGAAATTATTTTCCCTGTTTATCTGGACAGAGCATATGGAAAGTAGTTCGCTCATGTGCGACACTGAAGGAGTTGTTCAGCCAGATTCAAACTGAACCGTGCATACATGGCTTTTCCCCTATATGTCATAGTAACGTAGTAAAAGTCAACTTCCACTATTGGAGGCAGGGATGATGAATGAGCCTGCGAAATTGAGCATGCGCTGTGAGGAGGATGTGGCCATGATTGTTCATCCTTCAAGTGAGCGGTTGTTTATTCGGATCAGATGTTTATTTGTAGAATAAGTTTAGATCCATACAAATGTTTTAACAGTAGAATATGCTGGTCGATACCTGTGCACATTATGGATATATAAGGGAGGTAAGTTTACCAGAGAGACACGGGCAGTCCCCTGTAACGGAGAATTTTCACAAACTGGTATTCTTGATAGATGGCGCTGTTCTCACCTTTGAGTAGGAAATACTATCAAAGATCTGGTAGATCTCACTGGGATGAGCCACCGGAACATAGAGCGGATGTGACGTCACTAAACCATCTCTGGACATGCCACCATGGACCGCATCTCTCACAAACGTATCAAACTGCAAAAAATAGCATACTCATATGGTTCTCGATTGTTGTCGATGTGATCCGGGGTGTTCAGAAAAACAAAATAAGTTCTCTTAAATTAAGTGTTTATTTTCTGGCTAAAAGACAAGTTTTGAGTGAGACAAGATAAAACTGTGCTTGTTTAAGAAAATTTCTCTAAATCAAAATAGTCTCAATTTCATGAAAAAACGATATAACGATTTTTAATAAATGGCGACATTTGGGCTAGAGTTATGAAAACTTTGTTAATAATGACCAATAAAGATGGTGAGTTGCGAATTAAAAAAATTTTCAGAAAAAAATTCAGTGACTGAAAGGACGGAATTACATAATTTTAATCCAATCATATCTTCCATTTTATGTTTGCCATCCGTCCGGGGTCATGTCATATATAGAAAGGGGAAAGGTCACTCTTTCCAATAAGAGGTCAAACATTGAAAACGAATTACGGTAATTCCCCTAATAATTCAATCACAGGAAGTTCACTTTTCAACTCTGTTATTCAAACACAGAGAAAAAGTAACACTCCCATCCTTCATTCAAATTGAAATAAGTCATATAGTGACAAAATGGGACACTTTGTAGATGGTGCCATCAAGAATATTTCCAGATAAAAGCCATTTTTGCTGCACTTCCGGTGATCGAATTATTAGGGGAATTACCGTAATCAGAGGGTGTTACACCAACAGTAGGAGCTCACAGCTCTGACAATAAGAAAATGCCCCCAGGTAGCAGGTCTCCATGCTTGCAGTACCTACCATTTTCCAGTCCTTGTGGACATGGTCCACCCCTATATACTCCACATATGTGGCGAACCCCTCGTTGAGCCAGAGGTCATCCCACCATTGAGGGGTGACCAGGTCACCGAACCACTGAAAAACAAGATAAAATACATACACTTTATTACAACTGATGTTAGTATTAAGCTTTTGATTGGATGGGCACACTAAAATTTGCGAGTAAAGAACTTGGAGCGGCCATGGTAGTGGCTTGAATGAGTGAGTGAGTGAGCGAGTGAGTGAATAGGATTTAACATCGCTTTCAACATTTTTTCAGTCCCATCACAATGGTTTGCCTACATACAACAGAGCGGTCCAAATAATGCTGTTTATAATGCTGCCTCCCAGAAGCACCATGCAGACCTCAGATCTTGCGTTTTGAGGGTTGCGATCGCTCCCTCTCTCTATTGCGCACCTAAAACGCATCCGCTGCACGTGATTTATAGCGCGCCTTCATTCCGATCATTTAATTTCCTTTTCTATTGAAAAATGCAATGAATATCTATCAACTGCACGCTGAGAAGGAGGATATCCTTCTCACTTTGGATCTGACCAGGGCGCGGTCATGTTTTGCAGAACGGCATCATGGGATTAATACCGGAAGTTGGAAAGTCGAAATCCTGCGAGATCCAACGTTACTGCGCGTTTCAGAAAGGCAGCTAGAGGAAACTGTGTGAATCTGTCAACATTTCTCGCATAGAAAGTCGATGACATCGGTTATATAACGAATGACATTACCCCGGTCATGTCCTGGTGTCAAAAGTAGAATCCACTCCACTCGTTAAGTCTGAGAGAGCTATTTGCCACTCTGTCACTCTCCTTGGGCCTTCAAGGGAGTGATTTGCCACTCTCCTGCTTTTTTCAAATGTCAAGGTCTGAGACCTGATATTTACCTGATAGGTATGGGTCCTACAATGATAATGTGATAACTCACCATATGTGCCAGTTCGTGGGCCACGACGATAGCCACTCTCTCCTTATTTCCTTCTGATGAGACGACCGGGTCATACAACATGGCCGTCTCACGATAGGTGATCAATCCCCAATTCTCCATCGCCCCCGCAGAAAAGTCCGGAATTGCAATCATATCTGCAGAAATATATATATATATATACATGAAAAATAGACAGGATTTCAAGAATAAGCCCATCTTAAATCAATGTAATGTTGCCACATTGCCAAACTTGCCAATTTTTTTTTTGTTTTTAATTAAAATTAAATATATTCATTAATACCAGATAATTTTTTCTCAAAGTAATTTTCATCCACTAATTTATTTAATGATTAGATCCCGGATAAGATACACTGTAAATGTGCTTGGTCAAATATTTCAGAATCTCATTATATCATTATGTATATGTCTGATCGAGACCCTCCAATACACTTCCAGTGGACAGCTCTCATGAACATTTGTGGATAGTCCACGATCATTGTGATCTACGGTAAGGTATTCAATACCGGTAATTCAATCCGCCTATCAACATATATTTCATGGACAAAATTTAAACTATTTAACCAATTATTGACAAAAAAAATGACAACTGTGGATTGTAAGTCCATAGAAAGTTAACTACTTGTTTCCTAGGGGCTCATATTTTCAAAAGGATGTGGGCATTTTTACTTTAATATTTATTAAATAATTTTCACTGATGACGTTTTTTGTTTGGCTTTTTTTTCGAAATTGCTCTGAAACCAAGGCAGCATTTTAAAACTTATTTTATTCAGGCAGACAGAAATTTACTGACACTTTCACCAACAGAAGCCTGTATAGGGATCCAGTTCAAGTATTTTCCCCAAAGACAGCAAAGTTCGCTTGAGCGACTTGCAGTCCATTTGTGTCCTTGACACATTGAACACATTCAGCAACATATTACTCTCATCCATGTGAAGAATGTTCTACTCTTTCAAGGGTTCATAGATGTCAAAATACAGTCTAGCCTCACTAGAAGGTGCCTCAATATATGGCTGATTCGGATATAAGGTGGATGCTATGGTGTCCCCCAAATTAACTAGAACTCATGGACTTCGAAAACCCCATCCTATTTTGTAATTGTTATGTAATAGATCTGGGCTTTGTTCCTCAAACGTATATGCCGAAATAATACCCTGTCATCAATGGACATGCTCTCAGAATGGCAGACTACATGGTCTGGTTTGTATGTCAGTCACCCTTGAAGTGTCGGCAACAATGTTGATTGCTTGATTTATAGGTACTGTATGAATAATTGATACCCATCTATCCAGAGTTTGTTTCAGTCACTCTGGTCGTTCCTGCCATCTTAGTCGAAGTAGTCTTGGGTTTGTCGTCGCAAAAGTAACAGCTCTAATGGGCTGTTCCATTAAGTGATCACAACCCGCGAATTTGGAGAGGAATGACAGAGCGCTTAGGATAATAGTTTTGCATAGAATTTCCCGTCAAGTGGAACACGGTAGATTACAGATCGATGACAACTTGTAAATTCGGATGTGAAGCATTATATAAAAAAAAAAAATTCTATTTCTCAATGTCTTTTCAGACCAGAGAAAATCATGGAGGGGCATTGTCTGCAAAAAACATGGTCAGGTACTGATTGAGGAATCAACATAACTGAACACTGATTATCAATGGAAAAAAAAAACTCTTATTTTATTTATTATTATTGTTGTTTTTTTTGCTCTCTAATTTGGGCACATCCTAACTTGAGCACAACGTTTAATCCCTCTGATTTGAACTGTTTGAGACAAGAAACGAAAAGAGATCTTTGAACTTGCGATTTGTCGAAGAACGAAAAATTTCACCTCACAATTTGATAAATAAGTTTGCTTGAATCTTCAGGGTTTATTTCAATGCCTTATTTCAATGTATTCATAATAAAACAAAATCGGCAGACAGATTTTCTAGCAATAACAGCATTATAGAGAGGTTACACTGTGGTCAGTTTTTTTCTCACTGAACTGAGTTATTGTCCAATCAATATTCAGTTTTTCTAGAAGTATACCCCCTTAATGTGTAATATTTTAATACTATAACATTAGCATTTTTGCCAGAATTGAGTTTTTCATAAGTTTACCATGATTCTTAGCATCTCTATTGAGTTTTCTAGTGAATTTTGTAGCCTATTATTTAAACAGCTGTGAGATGTGACGTCTATAAACCCGTGTCTTTTGATATACGGACGGAGAGGCACATCTTCTCAACAATGCCCGTAGATACCAACATAATGTGATAATTGTCAGTGAAAATGAGAGAAAATCTAAAAAAAATTATTTGGAAATATCTTCTGAAATTAATTCTGGAACCATTTGTCAGTTAAATCAGGAACAAGACATTAACTATGTATAGCCTAAGTTTGAAAGAATCAGGTCCTGCTGACATGCTCCACAATGACAACTTGTCCTGTTGAAAACACAGGATGTGTTCGTATCACCAACAGGTGTAAAATTATCTACATGTAATTCTTTGTTCTGGTTTTCAAATAAATGGCTGATCACACTGTTTTACTTGAAAACGTTGATAATTATTTGTTTCCATGAAAGAGAGAAATAAATAGTTTGTGTGGTACAGCTATGGCAGCTAGATGTAAACAAAAAACAGCAAGAAGGATGCAATTGGGAGTTTTCCGATCAAGTAAGGTCTGTTAAGTATGCATTATAGGGAGGGAGGGAATTTGGCTTAATGTCACACTCAAGTTTGTTTCACTCATATGGTGACAGTCAGTTTGGTTGGTGGAGGAAGCCGGAGTACCCGGAGAGAACCACTGCAATTCGGCAAGTAACTGAGGAACTTTCACACATGGACCAACTGGGCTCGATCCCGTGCCGGTTCAGCGGTGTGAGGCTAGCGGTCACCAGGGAACCGCCTTAGACCACTCGGCCACCGAGGGCCCCGACTTGTTTTATTGGAGAAGTTACTGTAAGTCTAACTCACCAAGTTTAGGTAATGGATAAGGTATATCAAAATATTGTTCGAAATACGTCAGCACTTTCACACCAGTCTCCAGAGCGTAGTTCGCCTGCTCTATGGCTTCCGGTCTCGCCCAAACACGATACTGAAATACAACAACAGCCTCAATGTATCTATTCAATAATATTTTGAAATAAATAGGGGCATAGGATTATTTTAAGTAACTTCTGCATCTTGTAGGTTTCATTTAAAAAAATGTAAAGGGGAGATAATCCATCTGTGGGTTTGGATTTCTCTCTTATTGACCGTACTTGAAGACTTCAACAAGCCGGAGAGGGACAAATTTTCAAAAACAAGAATTCAATTGTAACTGGATGATGAAGCAATTTCAACCTCACCATACTAAAATCATATGTGTCAAATTTGGAAGAAATCATTTAAGGGTTGTTCCATTAAGGTATGGAAGGGGCGGAAGGCAGCTTTGAATTATACTCCACCACCCATAGAAATTTCATTGACCTTCCTAATGTTGTGACATGGATTGAAGGGAATTTCCTCCTATGACTCATAGAATAATATATTGAGTGCCTTCCTCCCCTCCCATACCTTTTTAAATAAAACAGCCCTAAGCTCTTAAAAAGCTGAAGAACTATTGAATGAATGTTAAGAAGAAAAGGTGAAGGTCCTAGTTAGACTCATGGATATGATTTTGGATAGGAGAAAATGTTGATGGATCAGGCCTGGCCATTTGAGGAGCGCAATCGCACTCGCGCTCCATCATGCTTCTAATTTTCTTTTGAGGAGTGTCATTTTCGCACACCTCGGATCATCAGTCTGTGTCGTTGTTGTTGTTGCTGTAATAACATCAAGCACTGCTGTTTGGGCTGCAGAAGGAAAATCTATTTGATATAATGCCTGCCTCACCTCATGACTAACCAAGAACAGTTTCCCAGCCTTTCCCTGCCTTTATTTGATCACAGTATACTTTAA
This sequence comes from Hanleya hanleyi, assembly GCA_036873755.1. Lineage (NCBI taxonomy): Eukaryota > Metazoa > Mollusca > Polyplacophora > Lepidopleurida > Hanleyidae > Hanleya > Hanleya hanleyi. Next base: position 56,796 of record JAVTVY010012488.1, read on the forward strand.
TAAAACAAAGTAAATCCTGTCAATTTTCCCGTTTCTCATGGATGAAAAGTTGTGTGTTACTTTTCTACTTTTTTTCACAAAAGAGTTCCAATCAACTTGGGGACAGTCTTGCACTCAACTAACAAGATTTTGACACACTTTCTCTTCAAGAAGAGCATTTAGTAGGCCATCTATTTACCAAATCTATATGAATATATTTGTGAACAGCTTATTTCTTTACAAACTCCAACAAAAATATTGTTTTATCATTGCAAAGTATTTTACTTTGTCATTGATATAACTTGTGAATAATTGTTTTATAGCATGCAGGGTGCCTGCTACTAAATTGTAAATTTTCTGCTTTCTATTTAGTTGAATTTATTTGTTTTTTATAACGTGTAAACGAAATTAGTATTACTAGTAGGCCTATATACATGTACTACATTGTACCATTACATATTCATGCACTGGCATACAGTAAGCAAATACAAGTAATTTCAGAGGGTTAAATTCTAGGATCTCCTTGGAAAATTTAGGAGGACTGTTTTAGCTCTCCATCAGTTTTCAAACGGCAAGGCCTGGATTGATTGGCAGTGGACAGGCACAAAAAATATTGGCAATAAGTTTAATGGTGATAGTTAGTGCTTATATTTGGCTGCGTTGTAACTTCCAAATGTGAATATGTGGCAGTGAATTTCACTTTTGCATGACAATAGAATTGAGGCGACGGCAGAAATATCACTTGTTTATACTCTACTACAGTTTTCTCATACATCACACTGAAACTGGTTCTTGATATTTGGAGTGGACTCACCGGTGTTCCATTAGCAGTGTACGCCTCCTTGTACGTGAAGTCACAGATGATGAAAGCCAGTAAGTAGGTCGACATCTTGGCAGATCTCTCATATATGTCTGCGATATAACCATCTGGTCTGCAAGAAATAATCATGGTGTGAACAGAATAATAATAATAATACTAGACACTGTGGACAGTGACCCGGTCTTCCCATTCCTAAATTTGAGCTCAAACGAATAATAACTGAGAT